>JAVYIG010009087.1:0-82072 GCA_035222895.1 Strongylocentrotus droebachiensis | reverse complement strand
TCCCTCCAAAAAGGCGGTGTCATTCCATATTTTAATTCTCCTTTCTCTCTTATTATCATTGTGAGTTAGACAATTCTTTATTCAATTACTGATAATAGTTTAATATGACTTTGTTAATTTTCTAAATTCATCAATTTTTGGTCCAATGTACATTCAAATGTAGAATACTGTTTTGCTCTAATTTAGTTACACTACAACACATGGAAGTCATGATGATGCAATTATGAAGAAAACGAAAACAGCACAAATTCTCTTTTAATAACAACCATTCACAAAAAGTACATTCCAGTCAATAACATACCACAATACTGTCTTTTTTTATATTATTTTCCTTTGCCTTTTTAATACAAATCTTGGTCGTAAAATTGTCAATTGGTGTGAAAACATTTAGCAATGTCACTTCATCATTTTCAACAGCATTCTATTGACTATCTACCTTATGAAAAGAAGGGCCGATTGGAGGGGCTGGGGCAGAGTGCCCCTCCCCCCTCGAGTAACACATTTGGGGTTAAAGGGGAAAAGAAAGTCGGAAAGGGCTGGTTCAGGTTTCCTGAAATCCTATTTTTGGAATAAAACGATCACAAAGCCTTCCAAGAAATCAACTTTCATTTAATTACCCTTTTCTCTGTATCCCCTTTATATTTAGATATCATGTTCTGATTAATTATATGTCATTTTGATATTGGCACATTTCAATAGGTGATGCACTAATTATGAAAATAGCCTATTGCCTTAGTTTTTTATTTTTATAAAGTCCTTGCGATGTGTATATTTCGTTTTACATCAAGTTTAATTGTTTTGTTTCTTACCTCCTCCCCCCCACCCCCCCCCCTCCTCCCCCTCCACCTCAGCGAGCCTGGTGGGCCAACAGGGTTTGCAAAGTCATGTTATCATGTTCACAGGAAAAAATGTGGTCCCCTTTTTTTTCAACAATCCTGGATACGCCTTGTACAGTACTGTATCAAGCACAGTTTCGTCACATGCCCCCTATTCTTTCTAATTCTTTCTAATGATGTATCAATCTACGCGTTTGAAATATGATCAACACAATACCTCACTTTTCTTTAAATATTATCTCCTCTGAACACCATCTTTTGTACTTTTTGCTGATGTTTGCACTGCTATGACTATTTTTGCCTGTAAGCAGTACCATTGCGTGACAGAAATAATGTTCTTTTCATATTTATTATTTTTACACTCTTCTATAGACCTAACCCAAATTCCTTACTTTTGTTTGATATGTTTTCGTCTGTGTTTTCTCACGCTACCTTGTTGTGTGGTTGTCAACTTCCTAAATTTGTTGTATTACAGAGAAGAAAAAAAGGATCAAGCCCCCCCCCCCTAAAAAAAAAAAATAATAATAATATGATCATGACTTTGTTTAGCTCAGCAAAATTAAACATAAACAGTCAACATCAATTAATCCATGATAATTTACCTCAGAATGATATCTCTTATAGGAAATCTTATTTAATTTCTATATATCAATATCAATGATATACATTTCAACATCAAGAAAATACAAAATAGCTATAGTTGCAGTCACAATATTCATGAATGACTATTCCATATACTATGACCCCGCTGGACATTAGCTAATCTGATTTCATGGGTTATCTTGTAAATTTTGTTTTCTTCATATATTCCATTATGTAAATATACTTATATTTAATATATATTAATATAACATTAAAAATATTCATGCGCATATGGATCAATTTCATACAGTGTGACAAAACATTGATTCAATGACCAGAATAATAATAAACGTGCAATCTTTTATGGTGCTTAGAGACACTGTGAATGTACTAAGTGCCATACAAATCCAAAGTATTTGGATTGTTTTCAATATCAATGATGAAATCACTGTTGCATGAAAAAAAGGGGGGGGGGGGGGGGTAGCAAGTAACATTCAGTAGTAGTGGCAGAATTTTGCCTAACTATATATTATGTATGCCAAGCAAACTTTACCACCGCATAAAGTTAAAGGACTTTTCGAAATCATGCAGTGCCCTAAATTGGGGTCCCCTCACAGGAGAAAAATTTGTGTATTGCATAATGTACTTATAAAAGCTATGGTTACTATGTCTAAATAGGGGGGGGGGGGAATGATGTCCTTGATTAATGTATGTAAGCAGAACTATTACCAGACTGAGGAGTGGATTGTCAGACCGAATTTAATGACAATAAAATACAAAAATTAACGATAGGAAAAAGAAAGTCCTCAGGATCTTAATGTTCCAGTTCTTTTAAAAAAAAGTTCCACAACTGCCCCCCAAGTGATAAAGTTGAATGATTTACAAACAAAGTTTTGATGTATTAGAACTTTGCAGACAGAAATATATTTGGTTACAACTCCTTTTAAAGCCCCACTATGCTCCACTATGCTACTTGTAGCTATTTGTGCCCTCTATATAGCAAACAATGCCTGATCAGTGACCATTGGTCCCCCATGATTTCCTTTTTCTTATGTTAATTGAGAGCTGACTTGATGAGATAACCACCTGTCAGTGACCATAAAGGGAGGTCTAATCCCTCCTGGCCAAACTAGTGCAGAGGGGCTTTAAGTCTGTAATCTACATGAACTAAATTCTGCCGGCACAACAAATAATGCTAACCCTCATCCTGACTCAGTTCAACCCTATAAACCTAACCTGAAACCTGAATCCTAATTGCAACCATAGCCATAAACTTTGTAACGTATCAATGATGTAATAAAGCCGAGAGCAAGGGTCGCTGGAGCAGCCCCCCCCCCCCCCCCCCCGAGAGACGCCCCTGTCTGTAAGTAACCTGTACACTGCACTGGAAATGATTTTGACCTTCTTGTACACTGCCCGCGATAGAAAGTCACCGCCTCTGACTCTCTGGAAATCAAAAGAATGTGGTTAAATACCAACTAAAGCGGATAACTCTTTCATACACCGTACCCACAACACAACAGAAATGTAAAGAAATTTATACATGTAGTGTTGAAAGATTGAATCATATCTTATTCTTGCATCGCATTAGCAGTGGGGCCGTGAAAGAAAGAGATGAATGGGTATAGGTGAGGGCATTGGCTAAATGAACGAATACACAAAAGAAGCGGAATAAGATGGATCGGTTTAGCATTTTTACGGTTATTGTTCGGAGAGGAAGCTATTACCAAATGGTGGCCGGCCAGGATATGTGAGAGCATGGAGCAATGTATGGAGTCAAGATTGGTTCAGCTAATTAGGCCTGGCCCTCATCAGCTCGAGATTGCCAAATAACCCGCTATTTTAACTATCCGATCGCAAATTATCCAGCTAATTGGCGACTTCATCAGCCTCAAGTTGCAATTAGCAGGATATTTGGTCAAGATAACCATCCCAAGACATCTTGGGCTAGTTAGCAAAATATCCCGATATTTGTCGGTGCGTCCTCACCAGCCTGAAGACTCGCACTATGCGCGAATGCTAGGCAAAATATCTTGAGCTCGAGTTTCAAGCGTCGGGGTCAAGTCTCAAACTGATGAAGACGCGATTTGTAATTTCAGGCTATTTCCCAAATCAGAAATGGCGGGCTATTTTGCAATCTCGAGCTGATGAAGACATACCGCTTGACAGGGATAAATCAAGACAGACAAAGTAAGCTCAGATATAGAACAAAGCTGATTTATAACCAAGCCCCATTAGTATTGCTCAACTCTACTGCCTGTCTTTACCCGGGAGATGCATGGAAATGTTCAGAGCAATGTGCCTTGTCACCTTATAGCTATTTCTTAACACTGCAGTACATACAAAGTAATTGGTATCAAGTCACAGGCGGTCTCCGCAAGGAAGGACGTAAGATCTACAATGACCTTCTTGCGGGCAGTTGATGAAGTGTAACAGGAAAATGTGGAAGGGGGGGAGGGTAGCAGGGGTGATTAAAGTTGAATACTTATTTCTTCTCTCACTCCCATAGGCTTAATAAGGGACCACCCAGTTCCTGTACATAATGGGATAATCATCTAATAGCTGCATGTTGAGGTTGGGGGGGGGGGGGGTGTTAAGGTAACTGACAGGAAAAAAGTGATAAAAGTATCTTGCTTAACTAATTCCACCTCGTCTGCCAGCAGATCTCCAGACAAATGGATAGAATATACCCTCATTATAAAACAATCAAACTATCACATTGCTTCGGTGCCGTCACATTTTTCACATTCTCTCTCCCTTATCTTCCGCTGACATGTCGCCATCCTGCAAACAGACACATCAAAGGGATTACTCTTCTCTTCAATTTGGAAGAATAAAGTCTTTAACTCTACAATGGCCGATATCAGGCACTAATTCTCATCCATTCTTCCAAAGTCGTTGCCATGCCTTTGCGTTGATAGTCGGCTAATGCCTTCTTTTGTCACTCTCTGTTTATTCTTCGTTTTGTCAGAGTCATGGGAAATAACCAGCGAGCGCTGCTTCCAATTTTTATCAAAAACGACCAAAATAGAAATAAAAGGGCCAGGAAGCGACATTTATTTACCAGTGTTCCGCTACACCAGATTGTCCAAGTTATTAGTTACTTTTCTCTTTTGTGATGAACTACAAACGACGACAAATTTGTGAGTCTCCTATGCACACTACACCCCCACATTTCCTCAGGTATAATTGATTGTACCTGTAGTAATAGACCATGCAGAGCAAAGGTCGTTCTGGGAATGCAAATTGATGAATTTTCAGGAAATTTTTATAGATCATCGGATTAAATTGTTGAAAATCATATTTGTCATGGTGATTTGGGGTTTAAAAAAAAAAAATCTGTGGCAGCAAAGTTATAAGAGGTGTAGGGTTGTCTTGGTTAAGTGGTTCATTCACTTCACTCTCAATTCAAGGGTTTAGGGTTCCAATCCCAGCCTGGCACTTTAAACATCATTTGGCAAGACATTAATCCACATTTGCCACTCTCCATCCAGGTTATTATCTCGTGAAAGCTATAGACTCTTCATGAAAGTTCCTGGGTTTGCATCTAGCTTGCTCATGCAGTGCCTCACACTTGGCTCTCTCAACCCGGGGGTATCAATGTGTGCCTGGCAATGCTGGGGGTAAATGGTACCTGCAAGGCGGTAAGGAGGATAATGATTCATTCTTGATAAGGCTACCATGGGTAAACAAGATCATTATATATAGCACCAAAATATATAAACATTAAGCCTGTCTGCAGTTCATAGAACACATATAACCAAGTGTTAGCCACTCTTAAGCAGTGTTACCTGCTATTCGTGACACCTGTACAGAAAGACCATCTTTTTTTATCATGAAGACCACTTTTTTGTTTCAATGGGGCAGTATTTCTTGACCACTTGCCTATAAAGCTGCATATCTTATCTCCATTGGATGGTCTTTAAATACAAGGTTTCACTATATAGCTTTTATCTAGTATTTGAAGGAAAAAAAAGTTTTGAAATATGCTACCCTTTACCCCCCCCCCCCATCCCTCCCAGCCCCCCTGTTCCAGTTATGACATTCCCCACCAGCAGTAATCTTTATCCCCATTCTTATACTAAATCTATTATAGTCACAATACTTCATCTATGTCTGTCTGACAAAAAATCTCTTTCAAAACTGTCCTCTGCCCTAATAATCACAAAATTACACTCTATGATTGTTCAAACAATGTTGGAATGTATTCTTTTCTTTGATTTAATACCTAGATTCTAATAAAATGATGATTAACATTTGATCCAGTATATTTTGTCAATTTCTGTGGATTATGCTGCAGATTATATCAGAAGGGGTAGATGAGCAAGAGAGGGAGAGATAGAGAGAGCGACAGCAGAGAGGGGGCGAGGGGGGGGGGGGGGAGGGAGGGAGGGAGGGGGAGAGAGAGAGGAATAGAGAGGGGGAGGGACAGATTGGGAGGGGACAGATTGAGAGGGAGAGAGTGAGAAAGTGAGAGAGAGATAGAGAGTGAGAGAGAGATAGAGAGAGAAAGAGAGAGAGAAAGACCAAGAAAGGAAGGGATGAAGAAAGAGAGAAATAGAGTTAGAGTAGTTTATAAAGAGAGAAGCAAGAAAAAGAGAGAGAGAATTATAAGAATCTATCAAATGAATTTGTGGGTAGTCTCTTAATAATTTTGCGCTTATCTCATGAGACCTATCACCATGGAAAGAAAATAAAGGTTCTGCTACCATCGGTAACATCACAAAATGAATGTTCAAAATAATGAATACATTTTTTGTTCACCTGAATTACCTTGGGGAATTAAAGTTTAATTTAATTCTTAAAATAATGTTCGTAAAGAGGTTCTGAATCATTACTGGTATCAATTACCGGTACCTAGAGATCTAGGTATCTCTTAACATTTTGCCTGTTCCAATAACTGAGTTTCAGATATATTCTAATGGAATGAAAGAAACATACATAATGTCAACATTTTACAAGTTAATCATGATAAGTCCCTACAAATCACCTACTGACAAACTATTCAAACAAATACAATGCAACCCATTATATCAAAATGATGAAAAAAGGGCATGAAAGAAGTTTCTTGAAGCAAAGGGATTGGGCTTAAAAAGTGGGGTTGAAGTTCAGCGCAGGGCATTTTATTACTATATATCCATAATACCCCCCTGCATGTACCACTGACTGAAATGTTCAATCTTCATGTCTTTTTGTCAGTTTAAGCTATTTCATTATCTCTAACTATTCGCTCTTTAAAGTGAAAACTGCACACTCCGTGCATCACACTCAATTCAAAAGCTTCTGAGCATACCACAAATTCGGGGAGGAATTCTTTTGAGAGATTCGGCAAAAGTTCTGAATGGTCGGGCCAGCTGGGGGTAGCGGCTTTTCTTGTCGGAGCCATAGAGGGGGACAATTACTGCACCTCCCACCGAGCCAAGTACTACCCCTATTAACAATGCCATGACAATCAGCTCAACATAACCTTTTAAAGATAAAAGGAGTCGCGAGTGTCGCGGTGTGTGTCTGTGACGTAAGACACGTGGGGCATTCCTTTTAACATGAAGGATTATCCAAAGGAAAGCGTGGGCACACGATGTGACACGTTCCATTTTTCTTTAAAGGTAAAGACCAGTTTTTGGAAACGCCCCCCCCCCCCCCCTCTCAAAAAATGAAATGGAAGCTCTTATTACCAATCCTGTGAAAGAATATGTTTTGACTAATACGTGATCATACAAATTTTGCCGAGAAATCGCGTACTTATTGATATATTTGGTAAATTATTATATCTATTTGGACCTGATAGATATATCGCACGTGTGGGGCACGTGTGGGGGGTGGTCCCATATCCATCTTTCTGTGTACAGTGCTTGTAACTTTATCAAGACTGGGCCAAATTTCTTATCATTTTGATGATTCCAGAACCTTGCAGTGCACACCAATACTTATATGCTAGATGATCAACCTTTTCTGATTGATTCCACAACGTTTTCTTTCACAATGCAATCGCACGACCAGAACTGGTCTTTATTCTTATTTTGTCTTCTTTCCTTTGGTAAAATTGTCTGTAGAAGCATAGTGACATGGTGGAGCAACCGTCCAGAATGATTCTAGTACTTGAAGCAGTGCAAATGAAATGGATCGAGAGATCTTCAAGAAATTCTGTACCCAGGAAGGACCTTAAAGAATACATGGAAAACTATTTGAAGACAGATCGACTGCTTAGAGCCAAAAGGCCGTTGTCTCTGTCAATTTGATGAGTAGAGGCACTTCTGGTTCTCAGCGGATGATACAACCAGAGACCTTGAGCCCCCGTCTGCATGAAGCCCCTCCGGCCATGACACTTTCGTCCTAATGGCAAGGTATCAATATACAAGTGCCACTATCAACCCACAGTTGAAGTTGCTGAAAACCACTTGGTAGTACATCATCTGCTTTTGTCCTAATGGCAAGGTATCAATATACAAGTGCCATTCTAAACCCCGGTGTATAATAAGATGGTACCTATAGAAGGGTATACTACTTGAAATGCACTGACCACAATTAACCCTCTGCCTACTGGCACCAGGTGATCCATGTATTAAGCCTATGGGAATTAGAGAATTGAGTAGTCATCGGGTTAAAGCTCATGTGTACTAGTGAACAGAAGGGATTAGACCACGCTGCAAGGTCACTGGACACATGGTTATCTCATCAACTCAGCTCTCAATTAACATAAGAAAAAGAGGATCATGGGGGACCAATTGTCACCGATTATGCATTGTTTGTTATATAGAGGGCGCAAGTAGCTATAAGTAGTGCAGTGGGCCTGTAAGATTTGCTGAAAATCACTTGGGCGATGCATCCTATGCAGAGAGCTAGAACGACGTTAACTCTATGTAAAAAAAGATGAGTTAATGCCCTTCTAGCTCCCAGCGGATGACCAAACCAAGATAGCCAAGCTGGGCACCATGTAACTGAGAGTCTGAAAGTCTGAAACACCCTTGAAGTTTGTCAAATTGATTTAAAGTGTGGGTTTGTGGGTTAATTGAGTCCCTACATGGCTCTTGGAGCATATAAAGGCATCAATATATGTTTTCCACTCTCGACCCAGGTGTGGTATGGTGGCAGAATTTAATTCTTGAAGTGTTCTGTGCACTGTTAAATGGTTGCTAGAGCTCAAAGATAAACTTGAGTTCTGGTAAAAAAAAGAAAATGAATTCTCACAGAATCTAACAAAACTTACACTGAATGTTCAAGATTACAAATAAATGTCATGTGCCAAACAATTTTGGAAGAAAATGTATACTGACTGAGTAATGAGCATAGAAAGATAAGGAAATCAGGCCGTACTAGCCCCGACACCATGTGTGTTGTCCCATATACATCTTTCTGTGTAAGTGATTGTTACTTTACCGAAACTCTGCCAAATTTATGATGATTTTGATGACTCCAGAACCTTGCATTACACACCATTACTTACATGCTATATGAACAACTTTTCTGATCCATTCCATACCTTTTATTTCACAATGCAATCGCATTACCAGAACTCAAGTTTATCTTTAAAGCCTTGGTAATAATGTCTGTAGACCTATGGAAGCACTTCAAACATTACATGATATGTACTGCACATGAACAAAAAAGTTTCATTATCAGAAACGCAAATGGTCTGCCAGAAATGCTTTGTGTGATTCGATGCGGTGGCTAAAAAAAAAAAAAAATCGAAACAGGCAGAATTTTTTTCTTCTTCTTCCAATTGTTATCACTGGTTCAACATTTATTCTCCAACATACCATGCTAACAAAGGCCCATCAATGGAGGTGGCGATTTATTCTACTCTCTCAACAACTATCACTATAAACCAACTTACAGAACATAGCGGCAAAATGAAATTGAAACTAATTTTTTCTAGGCTACGCAAGGCCATTCCTGAAATAGCACAAAAATTGACTAAAGTTTACCAACGTGGCACTATGCGCTTCATTAAATACATTGTTAATTTTGATAAAGGCAGGTGGAAGGTTGGCAACGGACAGAAAATGAAGCCAAGCAATTTAGAAAAAATTCATTTACATTCATTTCCATTTACACTTGTAAAAACCACAAAAACCTGGTCAAACAATTTTTTTTTTTAAATGGATAGGAAAGTCTTAATGACAAGAAGTAAGCAAAAAATAAACAAAGATATATATGACAGGTTTATTGGGACTTGTGATTGATCGTAAATCAAGTCTTGATTGAATGTTTACGATGTACAGTCCCATATGTCCAAATCCATGTTGGTGCATTTGAGCGCATGCTGTCTTTTCCTGGTTTATAGTGATTTTGTTTCAGATTTGTTAGTAAAGTTTAAGCAACTCCTCATACAAAGGTTTTGTTTAATTATGATGTAATATACCCATGAAATTCCTCTCAGACATCTGCTTTTGAAATAGAATGTAATAACTACAACTAGATTTCAATTATTAGCCTACATGACTATATGCTTGCTCTTCTTTCCTAGTCTGTATTTCTTATTCATCTTTTTTCCAGAAAAATGTATATATTTAAAAAAATAACCTCCCAATACTAGTAGCCATACTCCTCACAAGTGACAAAACATCTTAATACCTGATACATAAAAATCTCTCCCATTTTAAGCTATACTACACTCACATACAATACACTCCTAATATCTATACCAGCATGTATATATATCAGTGTCCAGTGACTTGTATTCCACATGTTTCTCTCTTCTTAACTTTTTGACACATAGAGGGGGTAGTTCACAATTTTCTCACAGTGACAGATTCTTGCCTTGTGGTCTGTGAGCGAATACAAAGTACACACTAGAGCAATGTACAAAGCAGAGTGTATACTGGTATAGTTTGTAGCTAGTAAGGTATAATGAACAAATCTCTCACTGTACATGTATAGAGTGGTGAAGTGTGACGTCATCAAAAATCTATTTTTAGAATTTCTCAATTTTTTCTTCATATTCAGAAAGAACATCAAAAATAACGTCCAAATGTCGAAAACCAATTGAATATGTTAAGTATTGGCTGAGATATGACCATCTGAATGAATATATGTCCTATGGGAACTCAGTGTTATATGCTCTGGCTCCTAACCATTAGGAGCCAGAGCATATAACACCGAGTTCCTATGGGGAGTATATTTATTAAGATGGTCATATCTCAGCCAATACTTAACATATTCAATTGGTTTTCGACATTTGGACATTATTTTTGATGTTCTTCCGGAATATGAAGAAAAAAAAAAGAGAAATTCTAAAAATAGATTTTTATGACGTCACAGCTTCGGTACTCTATAAAGGCACATAGACAGTGTACATGTGTATTATGCACTTAATTGATCATTGTAATTTGAAAGACACAGCAAGTAAATTGCCTACAATTGTTATGCTATAATAATTAATTGCCTATAATACTGTTTGTGCTATAACTGGTATAAGATTGTTATAAGCTTCTGATTTTGAACCAAAATCAAACTATTATTCATATTTTTCTCTTTATTTCACTTTTCTAGGCAGCAATGTGGGGGGTGCATGAGCATAGCTGCTGCTGGTTATAGCTTCCCTCCATATTGTCTGTTTAGAACTTAAAGGACGTTAGCTCATATACTTGAACACAGAGTTAACATCCTTCAGTACTGTACTGTACAGACGATATATCAATCGCATAGACCCACACCATAGAACTATACTATAGGTCTATCTATTCAGCCTAGACCATGCTTCACTATGTATTTAATAGTCCCCATACTGTTACAGACTATACAGGTTGGTAAGACGCCTGAAAATTCCTTTCCAGAATGATATTATGATTACCCAAAATGACCTTTTTGTAGTCCACACAGAAAACTAATAGGAGGCCATCGAAATGCAGAAAGGGTAAATTGTAGGGTAAAGAAATGTACTTTTAGGGGGAGGGGGGAAGTAAGAGATGGCTATGGAGAGTAAGAGACGGAGCTGGAGTGAATTATAAAATGAACAAGTGTGAGGGAAATGTAATGAAGAACAAATTTATGTCCACATAGGTGAGTAGAAAGCAGATTGAATACAGTTATGATGGAATACATACAAATATATATATTGCTAGGAAATGAGAAACTGGTGAAGAAAGAAAGAACTTTGGGAGAAAGGGGGGGGGGTGGGGGGTAGTGAGAGAGGAGAGAAAAGAAGAGAGTTTTGCATATTAAAACAAGTATCTGGTATAAAAGTATGAAGGGAAAGCAAGAAATAGGAAGGAACAGACAAAGGCAGAAACATAGAAAGAATGGCAGAAAAGAAAGAATAGAAAGGAAAGAGAACCTTTTTTTCCCCACTGAAATACAACTGTCTGGCACTCCATGTGTAAACCTGCATAGTATATGTAGTATGTAGACTGACTTTCTGTCTCTCTGTCTCTGTCTCTCTCTGTCTCTCTCTGTCTCTCTCTGTCTCTGTCTCCCTCTCTCTCTCTCTCTCTCTCTCTCTCACTGTCTCTCTCTCTCTCTCTCTCATTGAGCTTTGCTTTATTTACCTACCCTTGTATTTACACACCTTTCATTGACACACAAAACAAATCCACACACACAAAGTCCATTCATCACTTGAGCTCAGATGTGCATCAGCCAATCAGAACAGAGTAAATGTACCAGGGAGGGTTCAGCCAATGGTATGTGTCTAGTCATGGGTCACATGCCCAGCAACAGTGCATCCCCTCTGATTGGCTGGGAGCCAAGCTCATGCATATGCATAGCTAGTAGTAACTTTCAGCCAATCAGCAGCTCCAAATGACTGAAGTGTGTTAATGTATACATATTGCATCTTTTTTGCATGCTCATTTGTCTTTGCATGACACTGACATACAAACAAAGACCAAGCATTTGACAAGGGATACATTTACATTAAAATTGAGGGAGTACAAGGGGCATACCCCCCTCCTTAAATTTAATAACAATCTTCAAGGCTTTAAAGATACTATGTCCCTTTTGCAGCCAACCTCAAATTCTGTAGATTTTTGCAGGGATTATGAATATGTCATGTATGTCCTATCTGTGAAATTTAAACGTTAGCAGTGTCCTAATATTCAAATTATGCAAGGAAACCCGTTTACTTGCTAGACTTCACTGTCAGATACTATTGTCAGTATTGAGTGAGTGACTGGCTTTTTCTTCTTCTTTGGTAATAACATACATAAAATGAGCTGTAAAGGATTTCTCTACATCAATAACCCACTTCTTGTAATGGCTAAAATAAAACTGATTGAATCTTTGCGCAGCATAAAACGTACGACCATGCGGTACAATGGTCTGAAAATCAAGACTATTACTTATTGGCTCTCTAGCTCCTAAGTCGATTCGACAACTATTAGTCATTATTTTCCCACAGAAATGTCTCTGTGATGTAGTGGTGGACTACTTTCCCATTTGTTCCATCACATAAAACTACTAAAATTGTGATTTTGTCTAAAATGTATGATTCAGGATGATCCTTTTGCTTTAGAGGACCTAAGACAATATGCTATCATTAATATATTTAGAGAAAACAATCGAGAGAAAAACAAATATTAAGAATTATTATTGTACACAAACAACAGGAGAGTAATCCATGCCCACCTCACAATCCACTGACCAAACTGCCAATTTGAGATTTGCATAGACTTAGTAACCTGATATCTCAATCATTCATAGCTTACTTATTTTCGGTCCGATTTATTTTAAACTTTTGCCATTAACGGTTTATCTATGGTTTATTTATGGTTTATCCTATTTTTCTGCTTTCACACAAATGAACTTATAATATAACCAGGGTTGGATTGCCCTTCAACAAGACAATTTTATTACTGCTCCTTGAAATCAATTGAATTTTATGACTCCATCTACATACAAGTATCCAGATATCAGATGTTACTCTTGTTTTAATGCTTTCTAAGTTTAGCACATTTTTATGTGCTGTATTCCGAGAAGTCATTCAAGACCTGGTCAAGAGTTTATTATCTATCACGATCACCAGAAATCTGATGGTCATGCAGTTACATTGTAAAAGAAACAGTGTGGAAACAATTGGAAAATGTTGATCATGTGGCACATTAGAATTGGTGTATTCTGTGAGGTTTTGAAATCACCAAATTGATAACAAATTGGCGCAATCTTTCTGAAGTCACAGTTCTGCACGCAAAAAGGTGTATATGGGACCACACACACATGTGGCATAACAGTTTGTTCCAAATTTTAAAGCTATTACCTTGTTGTATGTCGAATATTAGGGCATTCTAGATAAGTATACAGACATCTCGAACAGGGAAATGGTGTTCATTTTTATTGAATGCAGATTCTTAAGTAACATTCGATGTTGAAAACCATAGCACCAACTGATATTTTTAATTAAATGTGCCCAGAAAGTGCCCCAATTTTATGGTTTAGTGGCAAACCATTATTTTTCTGCATTTGGGTTTAAAGATAAACTTGAGTTCTGGTCATCCAATTGCATTGTGAAAGAAACAGTGTGGAATGGATCAGAAAAGTTGATCATATAGTATGTAAGTATTGGTGTGTATAATGCAAGGTTCTGGAGTCATCAAAATCATCATAAATTTGATCCATTCTTGGTAAAGAAACAATCAATTACACAGAAAGATGTATATTAATTTTATATACTGTCTTGATAAGTTTCTGTGAGAATTAATTTTCTTTTTTTACCAGAACTCAAGTTTATCTTTAATTGTTTTGGCTGAAAATGTTCATTTGGTGTAATAAATCATGTATTTTAGTGTAAATTAAGTTTTTAAATATGTTATATAATATGCTCAATGATGATAGGTAGTCATGGACAATAAATTATACACTGTGGGTACCTACACTTTCCATTAACAAAATATATATATTTTAAAAAAAATAAAAATGGGCCCACCAAAGGGCTCAATTTTTTGCTTGAATAATGTATGGATCATTAATAATATAACTCTGGCATGCGGAGAGGCATGTATACAGACATACTGCCTTATTGTGCCAAACGGGAATATTTGATATTTAATAGACACAACCAGAGACTGACAGAGTTAGGCTCAGCGCAAGACTTTACGGAATTGTGTTTTTAGTGTCAAATTTGAGTCTGTGCCTAGAGACTACCCCTCCCCTCCCACCCCCACCTCATTAGCCACCCCTCATATACCTCACTACTGGACAAACTCTTTGAACCATTTGGAGCCATTATCACAATCTCAGCCCAGCTAGCCTAAGGATTGAGAGCTAGAGAAGTGCCATTCCTGAGTTTGTTCTGGGCTTTTGTTGATAATTGCCAGGCAGTTCCTGAAAAGGTCGCTGGATCCACCTAAGAACAATCGTCAATAAAGTCAACAATACGACTCCTCATACATCTTACCCCCTCCCCCATTCACACCACCCAAATTGGACGTTTATCGCTACATAAAAACCATGTATCTTTACAACGAGGGACTTATTTTGTCTAGTTTGAATGTCATATAATGAAATGTTGTACATGTGTATTTGTTAGATGATGATTGTTATACCTGACTGCTATATAAGAAAGCATTTATGAGCTTGTAAGTAAACAACCAGAGGACAGACGGCTTTAAGTCCTCTCTGAGGGACTTGGTAATGAGGAATACCTTACCAAAGGGCACGAGCAAATTGACTTGGTTTTGATACCACTGCGCTACCACTGAAACATCTCGTCTCCTCAATATATAGCAAAATGTATGTTTGAATGTTGTTTCAGAGGAAAACTCTAGAAAGAATCAAGGTCTATTTCTTGACTAAACATTGTATTATTTTAATATAAAAATGACATTACTAAGTGAAGCCAATTGTGAGCATGCACTGATGATTGGTGAGCTGTCATGTCAACTGACCTTTTCAAAACAAGTTTCTTTTTTACGTTTCTTTATACGATGTCTGTGCATCTCTGTACACCAATATGTCCACTAGTCTGAACACCCCCTGTCATGACATAATGATTCTTTATACAATGTTTCTCTATGATCTGAACAGGCTACTGTATTCTATAATTGGGTGCCAACAGTAACATTAGACCCTGGACTAGTTACAAAGATTGAGCAAAAGAATGCTATTCATTACATGCAAGTTCTTTTTTTTATCAATTCTTTTTTTCCAGGTAACCTTTTAACCATCAAATAGTAGAAACACACACAGACACATACACCCTCAAAGTGTATTTACAAGGTGATGAATGGGGTTTAAAGTTTTCCAGAACTTTTAAGAGGGGGGGGGGGGGGTAGAGGGCAAACTGCAAGTCATACATTCAGATGAGCTTCTTACATAACCTACAGATATCATATCCTGTCTGCAAAAAGGTCGTAAGAGATTCTGTATTCTGTTGGCAACCAACAATATTCTTTATTTTTGTTATGTGTTCTCTTAAATTTGCCATGGAAACATTAGAAATGTTTATTGTGTGATTATAGAATGAACAAATTTATAACTAATCTTCGCAATCTTGCTGAATATCACAAACAGTGAAAAAGCACTCACACAGATATGGGTACATGGGTCTACTTACATAATGTAGCATTAAAATGTGTTCCGACAATTGCATAATTTCTAGTCTTATTTTGGAACATTTCAAAACAATTTTTTTATTAAATCAAACTTGTTTAATGAGAGGCCCAAAATTAAGCCTTCTTAATAATGCATTTGCCACAATAAGATGGAGAATTACCTTTAAATTGAAATTTTTAATCAAGAAGGCCGAAATTCAGCCTTCCCTTTAAATGTGTCTGCCACTTTAAAGTATGAGTCATGGCAGGTAAGCAAGAAAATAAACAAGTCAACAACTTAAGTAATCACCTCAGTAGGTAATGTCAATAGGTTCGGGGAGTGCATGGGATTTTTGTTTACTCTTAAAGATGGCAATGGCATTGACACAGATTGACCAGTGTTAATAATGGAGCGAGGATGTAAGGTTTCCATCCAACTGTAAAAAGACAGAAATTTTGTTTGCGAAGGGAATTAAAGGAACAATAAGAGACAAACAAATGAATACAGTAGACGAACAAACAGACTGGCACTGACAATGGTTTATCTATAGAGGGGGTAATACTGGATTGAAAAGCGGTGCCCCTGTTCGCTTCATGACTAAAGTTATGCATTACAGGATGAAATTCTATTTATTTTTAGTTTCAATAGACTATATATATATTCAAGACATATTTTAGATCATGCCAGTTCACATGAACTTAATTATTATAATTTTCAATACAGAGCTAATGAACTTTGATACTTCCCGCTCCCCAAACCCCAAAAGTATAAATTGAATGAGCTTAATTGTAGGCATTCTTCTTATAGAACATAACACCAACTAGCATAAAATCTCTTTCGCATCTCTTTTTATCTGCTTCATCAAAAATACAATTTTATTTTATTTCTTTAAAAAAAACAAGACGCTTGCCACTCATACATTATGGGAGAGTGTTAGCTTATTCTCTTCACTTGACAATGGAGTTAATTGTAATTCAATTAGCACTCTATTGTGAAAGGGGTACTCTATTGCCCCCCTCACCTCATTCTTTTACCCCCTTGATCTCGGTATAAAAGAAGGGGGAGGGGTTAAGCGTCTTTGTTTGCCAGCAAAAAGACTCCATGTTGATCTTTGTAATGAATTAAATCAGTTCCTATTTGACATATCCCAAGCCAGCATAGCATTAAGTTGTGCGCTTTTAGAAAGAATAACACCCCGTTTTACTCTTAAAAGGGGGGAAGGGGGGTTAAGGGTTGTTTAGTAATCAATTTGACAAGAGATCTCATCAATAATCTTTAATCAATTAGCACACATCTAATCTATACCATTATCCTGATTTGTAAAATGCCTTGAATATGTAGTTGAATGTTTATCTAAGGATATTAAAAATCCACCATAAAACATAAGCAGAAGATGTCAATCTTCTCAGCTTATCCTACAATGTTCCTAATCCTGAAACAATAATGGCAAACTGGTCATCATATGCAATAATGGCTAATTTGGCTTGGCCCATGCATGCTCTTTCAAAGAAACAGGCTTTTAATTGGTAGGTGTCAGAACATTGAAGAAGAATACACAAGAATGTTGAGAAGTGATTTTGATACCAAGAGACAATAAACTTTTGGTGGCTTGAATGCAGGGTGACAAGTCTTTGAATTGATTAATTCAAAGCTTAAACTTCTCTCCTGGTCATCCCCTTGGCCAGAAGCTGGCTTTTAATAGGAAATTAGGCCCATTATTGTTACAGATTGGTGTGTATTACAACACTTAAGATCAGAAGGTAAAGATGTAAGAAAAATGTTCAGCAGATGAGAAGTTAGAAACAGTCAGCTAAATGTTGAAAGGCTGTTGACTCTGAAGTACTGAAGTACAACTTCTACATAATACGTTGACACACAGGAGGTGGTGGTGGTGGTGGTGGTGGAGGTGGGGGGGGGGGGGGGGGTGGAAGTATATAAGGGATGGGTCTTAATATATGAATATTCAAATTGGATGTGTATGAATATTCAAAAGGGGTGTGTCAAAGGTGTGTATAAGAGACAAGTTGACAGGAAGAGTCAATACTTATTGAAGAGAAGGGGTGGCACATGGGAGGGGGGGGGGGCAGATAGTGTGGATTTTCTGCTAACTCAAAGATTAAATCAAGAAAGGCCAAAAGATGTTGGTAATGAATTAAGTTTGTTCAAGCTCTTTTTGTCAAATCTATCTTTGCTCCATCTCTCAACCTTCAATTTATCAACATTTTCCTTCTTTTATCAAAAATTGAAGTTACCTTTAAAACTTTATAGATGCAGTTAGTTCTTACAAGAAGGGCCAAAGTATTCAAAGGGAGTGGTGCATGAATCAGCACAGAGTAGAAATGTAGCCTAATTCCAGACATTGATGATTATATCTAGCTTACAATGCCAGTCATGTGTAGTATGGAGGCACATGCTCTAATTTGACACCTCAACACAAGTCTCTTTCGCAAAATGTTTTGAGCCTTTTGCTCTTTTGCTCATCTCATTTAGTATTCCCTGGTCCATATAATCCACTTTGGTTAGTAGGTGTGTTAATTTAGGTGACTGCTAAGAAAGCATGTGTATATGCTTGTAAGTTAGCAACCATGGGACAGACAGCTACGAGGATTAAAGCCAGGTTTTGAACCCGAGACCTTCCACTGCTCTACCACTGAGCCATCGCGCCTCCTTCCAAACAGTTTTTCCTGCTCTTGGTTAATTAAAAGAAGTCCTCTTCAATTCAACATTGAGCGCTTAGAGACTTCGGTGGTAAGTGCTTTATAAGTACCATTTTTATTATTATTATTTATTATTATTATATTGCCTTTTATATTTTTTGATGAAATCCTGTCCGGTGATTTGTCAACAGAGCATCACGTGACCCAACACAACATTGCTATGATGTAATCGTGACGTCACCCATGGTATAGTGCACTATACCATAGCACTATACCAAGGATGACGTCATATATATGCGATCGATCAAGATCAATGTGCTATCGGTCACGGTATGTCCGTCTATGCTGCTCTCACCAACCAGAGCACCTGCACCACCTGCACTATACACAACTTCAGTGACAGTAAACATTATTATTAATATTTAATATATAAGGTTGGTTTGAAAAATATAAAACAAATATATCATGCACTATTTCAAGCCACTAGTGAAATTATGGATTCCTTAGTGACAGAAATAGCACTATTTTCTGAGGGGCGTAGCCCCAAAGAAAAGAAGTGCTATTCCTGCCACCTCGATCGATCCATAATTTCAACTAGAGCCTCTCAGTGCATGGTATATTTGTTTACTACTATACCCGGTAGTCTGAAGATAAAACTAGCAGAGGAGAATGGTAGAAGACTCCAATCTTCCTTGGTATGTGAAGAAGGAGGGTCAAGATGAAAGAATTACAGGGAAAGCAAACAATTAGAACAAGTTAAGTGTTAGCTTGTCAGCTTACTACAAGCTTTAGCAAGGGGACTTAATTAAAGTATTATTCTAGAGGTGAGGCCAGTGTAGTCTTGTCTTCCAAACAGAGATTTTTTCTTCTTCATCAAGACAGAAGATTTATTTTATGTCCTCCAGACTTGCTTAAAGTTAGACTTTTACCAAAAGCAAGAAAGTCTCTGTTTCGGAATGAGAGACAGCAACAATCTAGCTCTGGAAAGCTCAAAAAAGGTCTTTGGAAAAAATTTAGGGGCACTGAGTGTCAGTATATCACCTGCCATCCCTCGCTGCAGCTCCCCAGTAACTCATTGTACACTGTTAGTCTTATAGGTGGACAAATTCCTCTGCATGCATTATATGGTTCAAGGCATCTTTGGCCACACAGAGGAATATTTTATGTTAGGGATCGCGGGCAAAATGCAATGAATTATTGATAATTTAATACATTTCCTTTGTTTTTTTTTATTTGTGGGGCTGTCCCCTACGCTAGCCCCCGCTGTGTACGTACAGTCATGATTAAGTGGCAAAGCAATGGCCTCGTAACTGTGAGGCCCAGGATCAAAACCGTGTTGATGTGCTATATTAGTGCCCTTTTGTGAGGCATTAATCCTCATTACTGTCAGTTATGACTTAAGGCCGTAGGTCCCCTAGTTAATAAGCATAGTAGCACACACATGCTTTAGCAGTCACATAAAACAAACACTCGCAAAGTATTATTCAATAAAATCTGAGAATGTATACTACTATCTAGATCTATTAAGAATAAATCATTGTCAAAATCATTCCATAAACTGAGGTAAAAAAAATTATTCCACCTTTATGACCAACAGTGTATGTTTGCATACCGGTATACAATTTTATTGATATGGACAACTAGCATTTCTGTAGGATAGGAAGCTAATAGATAAAAATCTACTCTGCATATCTCACAGGGATACTGGTAATGAGCCTGAAAAGAGACTCAGACAAGTTGGAGTCCCTGTATCCTCTGTTCGGAGCCAGAGGCAGAAGGGTTTTAACTCATATATTTCAAGATAGTGATTTAATGCCCTTTTGGCTTTGAACAGATGATATGCACTTTGGTAGTATGGAGTCTGAAAGGGAAGGGGCAGAAATCAGGCCATGGCCTGAAAAATGGCACCCGGACCCCTTTCCCTCCTTGCAATTACCCCCTCCTCCTGCTCATACTCTACTCTCTAAATTAACTTTAATCTTGAACTCGACGATGACTTGACAATGATCTGACTTCAGTGTGTCTTCCATTCACATCAGAAAAAAAATTCTAAAAATTATTGCATACCGGTATTCATTTTCAATACCTACGGATGGCTTGTTGCTATGTTTGGCAAGCAATGGGTATGTTTCTCACCTTTAATAGTAAAGACTCCCTTCTTCCACTACCGCCCATGCCCTACTTTCTCCATACCATTACACTTGAACTTGTATCCTTAATGCCATGATCTGGCCTTAGTCTGTCTCCCATAAAAATGGGGTCATCTCATCAAACAAACCTGAAAGATCCACAAGGCCCCATTCACATTAAAAAGAATACAATTTAGAAATACATAACTTAGAAATTATAGTGACATTTTTTAAAGTTTGAAAACCTAAGAGGGCTTGTTGCAATGTATGGCAATCCTTCATCATATTCATAATGTAATGATACAAGCAAAGAGTGGGAAAGGTGTAGGAAAGAGATTACAAAGAATGGTATGAAGATAATTGGGAGAGAAGTAGAGAGAGAGAGAAAGAGAGAGAGAGATGGAGAGAGATAGAGAGAGATGGAGAGAGATGGAGAGAGATAGAGAGAGATAGAGAGAGATAGAGAGAGATAGAGAGAGATAGAGAGAGATAGAGAGAGAGAGAGAGAGAGAGAGAGAGAGAGAGAGAGAGAGAGAGAGAGAGGGAGGGATCAGGGATCAGGAAAGGGGAGGAGGAGGTGAAGAGAATGAGAAAGAACAAGGAGAAAAGATGGTGCTCAGAGATGGGATGGAGAGGGATGAAGAGGAAGAATAAAAGAGAGAGGTAGAGAGAAAAACAGGAATTATAACAAAATGATAAGAGAGAAGGTTGGTGAGAAAGGGGAAAAATCAAGAAAGTTAAACCAATTACTATTAGATCACAATTTGGAAAAAAATATTAAATTACCCGTACACACAAAATCACTGATACCGCCACTGATACCGCCACATAAAATCTACATAATCTACAAACTCAAAGCTGATTGATACTTTACCATTCATGACAATATAATTGTCAGTGTAATTGTAAGCTGTCGTTGGTCTTGTGTTGGGTTCCTTTTGGTAAGAATAAATATAAAATACTTTCTTTTTCTTTTGTGACAATTCTCTCCTTCTTTGCAACAAGAAATCTTTTATATGTGAAAGGGGTCATAGTTAGAATTTTTTGTGGATCTTTGTTCTTTGTAGGGCAACCCTACCTGCTTATTTTGAGAAAATAAAGATTATCATAAAGGACGAGACCCTAACATATGACCTTGACATATCTTGTCTAGAAAAAGAATGTCACAGACTCGATCTTCCCCCAAAAAGAAAACACAAAGATGAAGTAGGCCACATTTAGAATGTAAAACAGTTATGATTTATTCAAGAATTTCTTGACAAATTTGTAAGAAGGATTACCCCTCGATTCTAATGTTTGCTTTCACTAACCCATGAGGAATGGATGGAGGGGTCAAAGAAGAGGCGAGGCAGGGGAGTCGCTACAGAGGGTGGTGTACATGTAGCTCCACCATGTAAAATAAGTGTATACGACCACCCCTCCCCCCCCCCCACGAACATAGGAATGGATGCAAAGGATAACAGGGTGGTTTAATAAAATGAGATGATGTTAGAGGAGAGATAAGGAAGAAAAGAAAGAATAGCAACAGAGAGATAGAAAGAGATAGGTAGATAGAGAGAGAGAGATAAGACATTGATTTACATTTGCCACTTCCAACCTAGGTGTGGAACATGGGAACCTGGTAGACAGTTTCTTGATTGCTTTGAGAGCATCAGAGCAGCTCGGTTAAAGCTAGGTTACAGCAATATTTGTATGACCTTTGATGGGTTTGTATACAATATAAATGTATCTATAAATTTTCATTAACATCATTATCAATACCATAAACCAATCTTACTTACAGGCAATTGGGAATACAAATGTCTAACTCTTAGGATAACTATGTAAAACAAAATGAGCATTCAAAATTATGATACTCTGGAGTTATGCTTAATACGGAGTACCGTCTCTAAGCGCTTTACATATATTTTAACCCCAGTCATCAGTTTCATTCACGCACAATGTGCACCATCTCCACTCCCTGGGGAGTGTTCCTACCACACAGTGAGGGCACGTGGCAATTACTAACACAAAGGCTGTTATCTTCCTACCAGGTCCTCATTTTCTCTACTGGATATGGAGTGGCAAATGTAGATTAATGCCTTGCCAAAGGAAATTAGTGCCGTGTCAGGGATCAAACCCACAACATTTGCATTGCAAGTCAAGTGCTTAAAGCTTATCCGTACTAGTTTATAGGAGGGATAAGACCACACTGCAAGGTCACTGAACAGGTGGTTTTCTCATCAACACAGCTCTCAATTAACATAGGAAAAAGAGGATCATGGGGGACCAATGGTCACCGATTAGGCATTGTTTTCTATATAAAGGGAGCAAGTAGCTACCAGTAGGACAGTGTGGCTTTAAGCGACTCGGCTATGACACCTCTACAAAGTTGGATTCTCCCTTTAAGGAAGCTCAAGTTCAAACCATCCACCTGACATTTCCTCTTCGCGGCGGTGGAGGAGCAGAATAAAGGAAGACACTTTATGTGACCCGCAGGGGGTCAGAGTGAAGTTTATTTTCATTGGAAAACCGGAGGAGTAGGAGGATGAATAGAGGTAGAGGAGGGCGAGGTGATGATGCGGGCGGGCGGGGCATTGCCGGACCTCCGAATTCCAGAGGGTAAGGGTCAAAATCTTTAAATGATGGTGATGCTGATTGTGATGATGATGGTGGTGTTGTTGGTAGTGGTGGTGGTAAGTGTCGTTATGATATTAGTGATCAATATGATGATGGTAGTGGTGATTGTGGTGGTGGTGTTGGATGTGGTGGTGGTGGTGGTGGTGGTGGTGGTGGTGGTGGTGGTGGTGGTGGTGGTGCATGCTGATGATAGTGATAGAAAGGAGGGGGTGATGGTGATGACAATGCTTGTGATCTTGTCCTAAGAACAGGAGTGTATTAAAGTTGCAACTCCTTTTTAATAAGTTTCACATCTATCAGCTTTTAATAGACAAAACTGCAAAATGAATAGATCATAAATGTTAACATCCTTAATACTTTAAGAGTCTCCACCTAAGGAAGGGGGCATCATTACCCCCTCCCCCCCTCCCTTTTTCCTCTCCCACATTCCTCAAAGATTCCATGGCAGGGCAACCAAGGGGCAAAGGTTAAAGATGTCTAGACGAAGAGCCCATACTTTGGGGCCACGAGCCTGCAAGCAGAATCAGTGGGAAAATTTCTTTGGAAGAAAGACTTCAAAAAGAGGGATTTTTTTATCAGGACAAATTGGAATTGTCATGATCTCATAGCTGAAATATGCGAACAAGGAGTCAAGGGGAAATAAGAGGTCAGGTCCATGGTACTCTGGTAGAGGGACCCCTGGATGAGGGTTAAAGGGGGAATCATCAAATGGATGGTCATCATGCATGGTCAAGTGGTTTAAACACATGTTTGGAGATGCCAAGGTCGTGGGTTCAAGCCCCATATGGACACTAAAAGCCACTAGTGTCTGGCTAGACATTAGAGGTGTCGTGGTCAAGTGGACATGTCACTGGACTGTCGATCATAAGGTCCACGGTTCGAGTCCAAGACACTGATCTACATTTGCCACACTCAACCCAGGTGATGTAAATGGGTAGCTGGCAGGAAATAATTCCTTGAAATGCTACAGCACCGTAATGGCAGCCGTGCTAAAGCCAGGGTAATAATTTGGAGCGCCGGAAATGTCAAGTCTGACAGACATGAGCGCTATACAAGAACCCACTATTATTATCATTATTATTATTCTATATTTGCCACTCTCCACCCGGGTGTTCAATGGGCACCAGCAGGAAGGCCTTCCTTGAATGCAGTGAGTATTGTAAATTGGTATCCAAGCTATGGCCGTCGAAATACAGGAGGGTTTTGAGCATCTTGCATTGTGAATATAAGCACTATTAATCCTCATATTAAGTCCCTCTGATAGGACTGAAAGCCGTTGGTCCCCTGGTTGCTTACTTAAAAGCATACACATGCTTTCTTAGCAGTCAGATACAACAATCATCATCAAATATAAAAAGAATCATTAGCACAAATTGACGACATCCTAGCCTTTTTGAGAGTGTATTCATTGTATATCTAGCACAGGTCTCCTTCTTTTAACTTATCATTATATTTCAATTTCATTTTGGTTGGGGTAGGCCAAAATGGAAATTGCTTGGACCTATATTTCCTGACCCCCTTTCAGATTTGGGCCATTGCACTTTTGTGGGTTAAGGTCCAAATGACTGTTTCACCATCGTGAGTACAGAAATTATCTCACATTACATTAAATCAAACATATGCAAGTGTATAACTGAAACAATTAAATTCAAATGAGGAAGTTGTTGATTACCAAGTCAATAAGGATAAGATTTATTTAGTCTAAATAATGAGTTTAGTACAAACAAAACCTTTCAAATTATCTCACAGTGGATTTATCGTTCTAAAATGAAAATGAAAGTTAATTTTTGAGCGGGGGTATCTTATCGTAATGAGGTTGAAAAGCAAATCTACTGTATGTTTACACAGGAAGGATATAAGAATAAACTGACATTGATCAAACACCCGACAGGTAATCATACAAAATCAACCTTTATATGCCTTTCATACACTCGAAACTATGATTAAAGGTGAAAACCGTAATCTGCAGTACACTTTAATTATCTGTTCCGACTTCAGAAGGTACAAAATTGATACAAAGAAACGTCATCTGAAATATCATTTCAGAACATACAAAACTCAAACAAAGAAACCTCATCTCAAACGTCATTTCAGAACATACAAAACTCATACAAAGAAACGTCATGTAAAGAGGAGGTACGATGGCTCAGTGGTAGAGCAGTATGTGGTCCATGCACTAGTGCCCTTTGTTTAGGCATTGATTCTCATTACCAGGTCCCTCAGAGAGGACTTAAAGCTGTTGGTCACCTGGTTGTTTACTAATACAAGGACATACATGCTTTCTTAGCAGTCAGATATCAAAATAATCATCTTGTTGTGAAAAGCAAGTCTCTGACGGTTCTACAGGTCCCGCAACAATTGCTATACGTTCAATATTCTGCACAAAACCTAAACTAAAAACCAACTGTAAGCCTTATGATTCATTCAGATATGACGCCCCCAAAATGCAGCATCGTTTTAGCTGTAAATGAAAGGGAGAGCATTAAGTCCGTGGAAAGCTACATGAGTTAACACAGTTTAGCCGAAAAAAGATCACAAGACTCTATTTTCTTTACATGAGTTTCAACAAACTTGGAACAAGCTAGGTCAAATAACTCTTTACAAAGATCCTCTTGAATCAGTAATGTTGATTACCGATATGTCACAGGAAGGGATATAAGATATAAATTACACATTTTCCAAATTTGATATCAAATGAGATCAAGGGGTAAGATAGAGAAAGAATTTTGGGGAAACCCAATTTTATGGGAATCCCACAATTCTGTGAAATACAATTTGGAGAGGGCCAAAGTTCAGATGCAAAAGGAAGATTGTAAGATTATCTTTCCTTAAGATACTCAGAACCCCCCCCCCCCTCTCTCTCTCTCTCTCTCTTTCATTTCTTCCTCCTCCTCCTCTTCTTTCTTCTTCTTCTTCCTCTTCTTTTCCCCCCTCCTTTTTCACTCTTTTACTCTCTTAATTTCTTCACTTTCTTGCTCTCTTTCTCCACCACTCTCCTTTAAAAAAAATACATCTATCCTTTTCTCTCTATTTTAGCTCCACATGTTTCTGTCTCTCTTTTTTTTTCATTCTATCTCTAATCAATTCTCTCCCTTACTTGATCTTTACTTTGACTCTCAACCTTTTACCTTCATTTTCATTTATCTTCACTATATCTATATCCCTCCCAACCCCTCTCTATCTCTTTCTTTCTCTTTCTCTTTATCTATCAATCTATATCTCTTTTACTTTAGCTTCTTACATATGTGTTATCAGGTGTAGCCATAATAAATAGGTTGAGTCCACTTGAAACATAAGATTAATTTACTTTTGAAGCTAATCTTGATAATAGAGATTGTGCTAGGTATATATGCTTCTCGGTGTCGTGCAGGTATTAAGTTATTCCAATAGACACAAACTTTCATAATTATCCTTTTCATTATTTCCAGTCAAAATTAAAAAATAATATCCAAGTTGAGCTCCTCTGTGGTTTTCCAACGTTTGCTAAGGATTTTATATCATCAAAGATATCATGAAAAAAATGGCACCAATACAGGGTAATAAAGATTTCTGGCTCCAAAATGATGATATAGTTAGGTTTAGGGTTGCACTTGGGTTTCAAGTTAGGATTAGGTTAGGGGGTTAGGTTAGATTTGAGATTATGGTTAAGGTAAGGTGTTGTGCAAGGTGTAGTGTTAAGTTTCAGGTGTAGTGAAAGGCCTTGGGTTGAAGTTAAGATATTTTCAAGCCCCCCCCCCCTCTTTTTTTTAGGGAAGTTCTAAATTAGTATTATCTTTCACATGCCGTTGGAATTTAACCTTTTCATATTTTAGGCCTGCAAATGGGACATAGAACCTTTCAGGTTAGGGTGAAGGTAGGATAAGGTCAGGTGTAGTGCTAGGTGTGGTGTTAGGTGTAGTGTTAGGTCCTTAAATGTGTAGTGTCAGGTTCAACTTAACATTGAAGTAGCACTAGGAGAAAATTAATCACAAACATGGCAAGAGCATGTTCTAAAGGGCCTTCGCTGCAGATTTCATCAAGCACTAGCTAATCGAGACTCCGTTGCGACCTTTACAATTTCTCTCCTTTCATTGCAATGGATAGCTCGGAGAAATGTACATCAATTGCCATTTTGGGGCAGGAAACATTGTCAGAATTGCAATGTCTTTGCAACATCCTCTTCTCAACAATTCCTCAAATTTTTAAGAATCATTTTTCCTCATGAATCGCCAAGAACTCTCAATTTTTTTCACAACATAGATTTCACAGACTTTCACATCCTCTTCCAACACTCGTAATCTAAATTCCCAGACTGGGAAGGATCGTTTTAAAGCCCTGTTCAGACTGAGAAAATGATAATCATAAGAAACTCGTACAAAGAAACACTGTTTACAGAAACGTTGGTGAAAGAATCCTCATTGGGCAGAAGCACGTACACACAAGAAAAGGGGAAACGTTTGGTGTGGAAACTAGTTTTGAAGAGGTTAAAGATATAGTTGAGTTATGGTCATGCGATTGCATTGTGAAAGAAACGGTGAGGTATCGATCAGAAAAGGTTGATCATCTAGCATTCAAGTATTGGTGTGTACTGCAAGGTTCTGGAATCATCAAAATTATAACAAATGTGGCCCAGTCTCGGTAAAGTTCTGTCCTGATTTTTATGCTGTTTATTGAAATATTTAGAATATTAAGGCATTTGAAAAGCCATGCTTTTCAGGAAACATTTAGTATCTGATGTTCTTCCAGACTTGCATAATAACAACGGTCACAAATTATTGTTCACCTCTTCCCAGAACTCAACTTTCTCTTTAAAATTGTCCAGTCAGAGGTTAAACGATTTTTGTACGATACGAGCTTCAGACTGTGGGGCCCTAACTATTCATTTAATTTCCATTCGCAACAATGCTCAAGGATGAGTTTCACTGTAAAATCTTTTGTTGTATGGTGTTCATACCTAGTTCATACTAGAAATGAAATATTGCATATCTATACGGTTTTCGTACAACTTATACTATAAACTTTGGTAGTCTAAATGAGTGCTTAGATCTCCTTATCGTTATTTGGGTCGGAGCCTAGAAACTACTTTCTGAAGAAAAAAAAGTACAGTCTATATGATCATTTTAAGCGATCTTGAATTTGGGCCTTTTCCTGCCCCCTCTTGTAGGGTCAAAGGTCACTCCATAGTATGAAGGTCAAGTTCAGGTCAGACTTCCAGAGCAGTCTCTGTTTCCACTCTTGAACTATAGGGGGAGCTATTATCCTTTGAGAACAGGTCAAGTGTATTATAGTGTTTAGTAATCTCTCTCTGACAGCATACATGTTTGCTGCATGCATTTGCTTTGTCTTCAAGAGATTTTAGGCTTAAAGGGATAGTTGAGTTCTGTTGGAGAGAGCGCTACACAATTTTTTTTTTTTGTGAGATAATGAAAAATTGAGTGTCAAATTTGAAAGAACATACAATTTAAATGACAACATCATCATTGTTTGATCAAAATCGGTTTAGAGACGGCTGAAATATCCATAAATATAACGTTCTCTAATATTTCGTCCTTGTTTTCACGAAGTGACGGTAGTGAGGAAAATCGTAACGCAAAGTGAATGCAATTTTTTTTCACTACCGTCACTTCGTGAAAACAGCGACGATTTGTGTACCACCACAAATATTTGATAATTTGAAAAAGCCATTGAAAAAACAAAATAGTTGGTTAGGCGAGGCGTCAAAAATAAATATACCAGCCAGCGGCAGCTAAACTGCACTTGTGCGTCCTGGCTGCATTTTTTAAATTAGCTCAGCCGGCTACCGCTGGCGGTAGGAAATGGCATTCAAATGCATGCGCCGGCTGCCGCCTTTCGAATGGAAACCGAGCCTCAGATCCCAGCCTGGCGCAAGCCGGCTGGGTTAATAAGTGAAAAATAATTGCCCCAGCCAGGCTTCGGCCGTAATTGCAGCCTCGATGCGCCAATACGTGAGGCGGCAGCCTGCTGGTATCGATATTTTTGAGGCCTCGCCTTATATTACGCATAACCAGCCGGCGGCCCATTATTGTTATTATTAATCAATTAATTAATTAACGGTCACCATATTTTTTTGAAAGTAGAGCTGACTTGGTATGATCGTAGTGGCTAAATTTCACACATTTTGAGGCCTAAAATACCTTCACAGCAATTTTAGGTCCTAAAGGGCATTAGAAATGTCATAAATATGAATAAGAGCAATGCACTTTGAAGGCATTTGCAGTCTAAAAAAATAACTCAGAAGTCAGGCCTAAAAACCCGTTCTGGATTTCAGTACTTCAGTGGTCACCCCGCTGTTACTATAGTAGCTTCTCGATTTTGCACATGAACCGCAGATTCTCCGTCCGCAATGAGTTTGCGAAAACTCCCTATTAATGTCTTGCCAAAGACATTAGTGCAGCAGCTAGGGATTTGAACCCGTACCTTGTGGTTCACAGCCTGGACACTTATCTACTTTGACCACATCACCTCTAACATGCATGGGCATAAAGACTGAGAAAGCTCTTAAACTACAAGTCACCTCTCCTAGAACTTGACCTTTTATTGACCTTCGACCGACCTTCTTCAAACATTTAACTTGTCTGTACAATTATTATTTCATTGCTAAGGTATATCAATCTAATCAAACAGAAATATATCTCAAAGAGGAAATGGGATTTTGTCATCATTATCTGCAAGAGTAAGTAAATACCAAGAAATAGGGAGGTCAGTTTGCATGTCGCTGGAAAATATGCTCTGAAGAGCAAATTTGTGTCCTTTACAAATCAAATATCGTTTATTTGAATCTAAAAGGGCGTTAAAGGTATTACAAAGTTTTAGTATGGGGTCATGAATTTGGTTCAAATGAACATAATGGAAGCATATATGTGTTCCTACAATATTCAGTGATCGTTGTCGCGTTTGAAATCGAGTCTATAGTTATGAAATTGTAAATAAATTAAACTCTTTATGTTGTATAGCTCCCTCTCAAGGGCAAGATATTAATTAAGCTATGAAACAATGTTTCTTGACTAAAATCGACCGATTAGCTACTCCCGTTTGGAAATTACAAAAAACTACATATTCTGGGATTTTCATGGTCGCAGCTACCATTGTACGGCCTTAGGCGCTATATGAAATTTATCAAAATTTACGGGGAGCACCGGCAAATTTGTAAATTCAATTTATTTTTCTCGAAAGCAGAAGTGTTTTAGAGGCTAATCTTGTTAGTGCTTTTAATACATCCACAGGGGCATCCAAATATATCAAAAGTGTAAAGAATCACTATCCACCCAATTTTCTAAATTTCCCAAAACTTTGTATTACCTTTAACTCTGCGTTAAAGTATATATGAGTTAACTCCCTTCTGGCTCTAAACAGATAATGTATGGGATCGATTGGACTAAGAGGGTGACAATATTATTTATTGTGAGGATCATTTTTAACAAGCCATTTAAGTGCTTTTTATGATCCTGCCACCTCTGATGTTTAATGATATATGTTTGTATTATAAATATTATATAATATTGTTTTCATCTTGACATGGAAATAAATAAATCAAATCAAATCAAATACTATCAGCCTTATGATGCTGATAAGATAACATACATGACAGGGCTAGACACTGAAAAAACAGTGGGGTCCAAAATGTACATGTAGGTCCGAACCTCCCCCCCCCCCCAACAAAACAAAACAAAAAAAATCAGGACCCCTACATGTAAATAAACAGTTAGTGTGGAGCCTTGATGTATCATAATAATATTTCATTCAACAAGGAGCATTTTCTTTGTTCATATCTATATGAAAATTGTCTGGAGCAAAAAAGGCATTTACTTAACCTAGATATAATGCCCTTTTAACTCTCTCTCTCTCTCCCTTATCTACCTACCCTTTCTCCCTAACCCTCCCTCTCCCCTCCATCTTTCCCAACCCCTTCCACCTCCCCTCCCTCTATCACTCCCCTCTTTCTCTACTCTCTCTCGCTCTCTACCTCCCCTTTTATCTCCCTAACCCTCCCTCTCCCGTCCATCTTTCTTTATCTTCCCCAACCCCTTCCCCCACCCATCTCTCTCTCTCTCTCTCTCTCTCTCCCATGTCCAGAAGGTCTTCCTACTTTCAGGCCCGAATTCACAAAGCAAGGTTTGAGCTCAGACCAAGGTTTGAGGTCAAACCTCCTTTTGTTTCGCCAAACCTTCTTTTGTTATTTACAAACCTGGTTTGTAAATAACAAAAGGAGGTTTGGCGAAACAAAAGGAGGTTTGAGCTCAAACCCGGTCTGAGCTCAAACCTTGCTTTGTGAATTCGGGCCTCAATGGACCATTAGCAATGGATGGTTCATGGTCAGTGAAAAAGGAGAAAAAGGAGAAAATCCCAATTCCTGACCACAATATTTATCTATGATACCTTACTTCATAATTTCCTAAATCTCATTTTGGAACAGAAACAGAAACATAATAGCTTTTCTTTGTCCATGAATAAATTGTCTACAAAGTATTTATTGCAAAAAAATATTTATTTAAATTCTATTCTTGCCTGCTCTCTGTCTGTAACAGTACAATCCACTGGGAAAAATATGCATTGAGTGATTTCAAGTTGGGTGTTAGTGTTAGTGTTAAGAGCAGTCAAGAGCTATTCAATTTGCTGATGAAATTAGGAGCCCCGATACCGATATCAATATCGAAAGCTTAACACTAACACCGAAGTGGAAATGAACAATTGCTTAATCCCCAGGGGCTAGCGTTAGTGGATAGGACATTTGTACGTAATATATTAACACCAGCCACAAAGGTCAGTTCAGCAGACAATTGCAAAGTCGATAACACTAGCTACCGGAAGTTAAGAGGTCAAAGCCTTAACAATAGCTGATTTACATTTCGGTGTTAAGGGCTAGTGTTAGTGTTAATTAAACACTAACACCAGCCCTCAAAAAACCCAACTTGAAATCACTCATTTTCTACACTCTCCACCACAAACGGATATGCACAAAGTACTGGGGTTTGAAGCCCAGCCACTGGCACTAATGTCCTTTGACCAGAAATTAATGTACATTTGCCACTCTCCACCCGAGTGTAGGAAATGGGTATACCTGATAAGTTGGGGTGTTAGTTACTTGCCATGAGCAGTACAGCATGACATATGAGTACCACATAAGAAGCCCCCATTTTACCAGTATTTCTCTGAATATCAGATTGTACCTTTAAAATATTGAGGGACACTTATTTTGGGTCAGGGGCATCAAACAGCTTAGGGATGAAAATATTGGGGGGTCAGAAATGAGCTCGGTATCCTAAGAGAAACTAAATATTGGTTGAAAGACAGGACCGCCTTCTATTAGCTCTAGGTTACATCTCAGACCTCCATATTTAAATATTTCTGTCCGTCTGTCTGGCTGATGGCCGTATGTCCGTCTGTCTGTCTGTCTGAGGGAAATCTAATATTGGAAAAAATACAAGGTTGCCTTTTATTAGTCCTAGGGTACAGTTCAGACCTCCACATTCAAATCTCTCCATGACCAATTCGATCTCAGCCAATCAGATGCCATGATTTCAGAAGCTTATAACAGTTACTGCCTGTGTAACTTGGTATTGATAAGATGTTTTAGGGCTTGATGATCAAGACTACTCAATCAGTCCAAAGTGGGCGGCCGAAGGGGACTGACCGCAACCACCTAAAAGTACAGGGGAAGATCGAGATCCAGGCCTTACAGGTCCTTTGCAGGTCCAGCAGCGCTGCAGATGAGAAGTCTGATAATCGCAAGGAATGCCGAAACAGGGAGACGTTCACACTTGAACTTTATCGCTTTAGTGGTAACCGGGAGGTCAACTCCCTTGGAGAGTACTTAAAGCCGTTGGTCCCCTGGTTGCTTTACTTACAAGCAGACTTAGAAGTCAGCAAACAAACAAAGCTAGGACTTTGCCAAATTAGAGAATCTAATATTTATTTTTAAACCATGGCGCACACTACACAATCTGACTTAAATCAGATACTTGAAGAAATGGCAATTATATTTGTTATGGAAATTATCCAAACAAAGCACTCCTTGCTATATAGGGTTGTAAGTAAACAGAAGAATACAAATATCAAGAATTGTAGTGCCTGTAAGCCTTCTAGTCACAATAAATGCTAAATTGACTTCAAATCGTAGACCATCGTACTACTGGTCTGAGGTAACTACGATTCTGAGATAATTTTCCTTTTTTTCCTTCAAGGAAACCTGAAATCCCACTTAAAACAAAATTATTAATCACATAAGACTTCTAACATCCTCATAATTCTTTATACGATATTCAGACTAGAAGATGGTACAATACTTGTCAGATAGTTTTACGAGGCTTGTACAGTTACATGATGAATTCTGGTAATCTCAATGCAAGGTTTATCTTTAAATGCAGAGTGTGAATACACCCAAAGTTTGGATAATGGTGATGAAACGTGAAAAATGTACTAAAACCACAAACTACAATATCACACAGTTCTCATGGGAGTCTAATGGAGGGGGCTGGTCATCTTGAAGAGAGCCACTGGAATTTAAGATCTGGTTTCTTGGTACAGGTTAAATAGGTAACAGGTGTCATGTGGGGGTATGGGGAGAGGGGGGGGGGGGGTGTTACCCCTTAAATGTGTATTCAATGTAGAACCAGAAACTTTCTTGAATTCTTTTCAATAGCCATTTGACAGACAAGGAACTCAATGGGATTTCTCTAAAGTTCAATACAAATTCATTTTGCACATTCTATGGCATAGTTGTCCTATGTCATAAACTGTGAGGACATTCATTTCATTGTTCTTTTTTAAATCACTCAAATTGACCCCCCCCCCCCCCTCCCCATTTGGAAGACCCCTGAAATACTCATTAAAGTTTCTCAAACGTGAGCTGTAAGTAGAATCAGAGGATGATCTGCATCATATACTTTGTTAAAATTCTGTTAAAATTCTTTATATGCCACACAAATAATCTCCCTATTGGTATTTATATTGGGATAGATATACCAAAGGCTTCAAGATTATTTAATTGTTTCCAGTGCAAAGTTATTCTATACCAGTGTTATAAGGATTGTTATGCAGTTAATCGAGACCTGAGATGGGTATTTTTGCAAAGCCATCATGTTGCACAAAGCAATACTGCCGTCTATTGGTGCCTACCGTTTTGTGCAAAATTGCACACATGGCAAACAAGTGACTGTGCAGACAGGCAAAAAAGAGCAACTGAAGTGTTAGTTCTGTAAAGGTGCTTCAGGGGAACAGTTCACCTATTTGATGACACCCTAAGCAATAAAATCCACAAATTAGTGGTGCTACTTCAAAGCCAGAAAGCTCAGAAGACGACTTGTCCAATCTACTTCATGACATCCTGAATTCCTTTTCTTAGCACTCAAACAAGACCAGTTTTCTGGCCCTATAGAGTGGTGAAGTGTGACGTCATCAAAAATGTATTTTTAGAATTTCTCATTTTTTTTCTTCATTTTCCAAAAGAACACCAAAAATAAAGTCCAAATGTCGAAAACCAATTGAAAATGTTAAGTATTGGCTGAGATATGACCATCTGCATGAATATATGTCCTATGGGAACTCAGTGTATAACACTGAATTCCTATGGGGAGAATATTTATTCAGATGGTCATATCTCAGCCTATACTTAACATTTGTGATTGTTTTTTGGACAGTTGGACATCATTTTTGTTGTTCTTTTGGAATATGAAGAAAAAAATGAGAAATTCTAAAAATGGATTTTTATGACGTCACAGCTTCGGTACTCTATAAGAAAGGTGTTGTGGTCCAGTGGATAAGTCTCCGGACTGTGAACCACAAGGTATGGAGCTTGAATCCATTCCCTGCCACATCACTACTGTTCTTAGGCAAGACATTTATCTACATTTGCCTTTCTCAACCCAGGTGAAGTAAATTGGTACCTTCCTTAAAATGCTAGAGCGCCGTAAAAGCAGCCATGCTAAGACTGTTGTAATAATGTTATTTTCCCCCCACCTCCATCATAACACCACATCCAACACAACCTTTCAGCTCAATTTATTCCTTGTTTGCATTGAACAAGTAATCTATGCACTCCATCTTTGCAGCAAGAAACAAGACTTTTCTTTTGAGTGGCTCCCAGCTGATACCTTGGGTTTATTGGTCATATCCAGTGACCATTACAGAAGGTTTAGGATTAGGGTAAATAAGGACATCCACCCCTGACCCCAAACAAACTTGAACTTTTTTTTCTGACCACTCCATCATATTGTTTCATCAGTTGACTTGACTTAAGAAATCTTTGTTTCATCTACACTAACTACATATTTTCATACATCGGTGTGTGCTCTGTTCTTCAACCCCACTCCCTTCCCCCCCTCCTCTCCTCACGTTGGTCCCTTGCCATCTCTCTACAGATCATTCTGATCTACAGCTTTCTCTCTCCTCGATGTCTTCAAATTCTACCACATCCTCTCTCACTCCCTAGAGTCCCTACCTGTTTTTCTGTCTCTATCTCTCCCTCCTCTCTCTCCCTATCTACCTCCCATCTTACCCTAACCCTCCCTCCTCGCCTCCATCTTTCTTCATCTTCTCCCAACCCCTCCCCTTCCTCTATCTTGCTGCCCCCCTCTCTCTCTCTCTCTCTCTCTCTCCCATGTCCAGAAGGTCTTCCTACTTTCAATGGACCATTAGCAATGGATGGTTCATGGTCAGTGAAAAAGGAAAAAAGACAAATTCCTGACCTAATTTTTTCTTTTTTTCTTTCATGTTTCTGTCAAATGTGTACAGATAGAGGGAGAAAAGAATATTATGGAAGTAGTAGTTGTGCTGCAGTAGTAGTAGTAGCAGTAGGAGCAGTAGTAATGGTAGTAAGAGTAGTAGTAAGAGAAGTAGTAGTAGTAGTAGTACTAGCAGTAGCAGTAGTAGCAGCAGCAGTAGCAGTAGCAGCAGTAGTAGCAGCAGCAGTAGCAGCAGTAGTGGTAGAAGAAGTAGTAGTAGAAGAAGTAGTAATAGTAGTAGTAGACGTAGTAGTAGTAGTAGTAGTAGTAGTAGTAGTATTTATTCAGGTATATTGCAATCCACTGTCACATCGTTCTAGTCATTTGTTTAAAGAAGCTTTTATTGAATTGATGTTCCTTCCAAGAACCCTTGCAATGAGCCATTAAATCTATCTGGTTTGTATATATCAGTATTAGTGTATGATTTAAACCCATTTAGATTCATATCTCAGCTTTTGATATGTTGGACAAACCTCTAGAAATTCACAAATGATGTAAATTCAATTCATTATGTGAACATTCTGAATACAGTAAAGTGGTTTGAAGATAAAGATGCTTAAGACTAATATTTTAGCTGTGATATTGAAAGCACATAGAATTAACAAACAAATAGAGGAAATGATGTAAAAATATGATAATATGGCGTAATTGGTGAAGGTCGCGGCAATATGACAGAAAGCTAACAAATAGGAACTGGTACTTATTGGTCTTATTAATGACACAAATATTAATCTCTTACTTCCACCTCCTCCAATCCCTTCCAATCCCCATCTCCCCCTCTCTCCCCCTCCCCCCTCTCTCTCTCTCTATCTCTCTCTCTCTCTCTCTCTCTCTCTCTCTCTTTCTCTCTCTTTATCTTTCTCTGTCTCTCTGTGTCTCCCCCTCCTCCCATCTCTCCCCACCTTTACCTTTCTCCGTCTCTCTGTGTCTCCCCTCTCTCCCTCCCTCTTTCTTTAAAAATTGTTTCCCTAAAAAGTGACATTTTGAAAAATGAAACATCTCCCAGAACTCATGTCCTTGAGCATCACTTTAACTTGAGAGTATGTAAATCTAATTCACATCCAATGTACTAAGAAAAAAATGGCTGAAATCCATCCCTCTTCCTTTCAGCAAATACTATTGTATAGCTATACAGTATTTATCCTTATAAACTTAAAAGAAAAAACATTGGACAGCATCATGCATGTTTAAACATGATGGTGAAAAAAAAACTCAATAAAGAAGCAGGGTCTCATTCTCATTTCGATGTCGTACCGTACAGCCACCGTATATTTGGACAGGGTTTATGGTGAGCGTGCATAGATGGGTGGTCTAGAGCAGGCCTTCTCAACTAGTTTATTAGAATTAAAAAAAAAAATTATTGAGGTTAAAGTGCCAACCTGTATGTTTGGTGACTGTGTTGCGAGGGAGCGTAGCGACTGAGCCGATACCGGGTGGGGTCCAGGGGGCAAAGCCCCCGGAAGTTAGTGGATTTTAGAGCCTTTTTAAGGCCCAGATGTGACATTTTTTTAACACCTTTTTATTCCATAAAATATCAATCATAATTTCATATTGAAGTGAAATAATTAGTACAATTCCTGGGTAAAATCTACACTGGAAGTAAATTTATATGTAGTTATTTTGCTGCAATAAACACGAAAAATGTTAAAATCAAGTGAAAATCAAACAAACAAAATGGCTTGCCTACATTTTGGGCTCAACTTCGACTGCGACTTTTTGATTTTGCTGAGTTTTTTAATTTTTTCTTTCTTTAATTTTTAACTTTTAATTTTTATTGATTTTTTATTAATTTTTTGAGAACAGCCGTGCGCCACTCCGACTGACCACAAGCGCCACAAGCGCCACAAGTGGTGCGCGTGCCGCCAGTTGAGAAGGCCTGGTCTAGAGTGTGGGTTTTGTAAATGCTGGCAGAAACTCCACCAGTTTTTTCTTTGTAAATGCTCATTCTCAAAACACAGGTAAATTGGGGGTTTTTGTACGGGTTATTCCAGTATTGTAAATGGTGGTTTAGATTGTTTTTTGTGCAATGTAAATGAACCTTCTGATTCTTTCAATGACCTTTTTTTATGCAAGTTCTGGAGAAATTTCCTTGAGTCTGAACAGGGCAATTAATCTGAGATTTTGTCCTTCCCCTCTCATAACTCAAGAGCAGAAATCCAAAGTTCTGATAAGTTTTATCATTATCAAGTCTGGCACATACTAGTGTTATCTGAAAACCACATTATTATCTCAGGAAGTATTTCATTCATAGCTTTAGGAAGTTTTGTTTTCAAATCAAGCAAACTTTTATAGCCCTTATTTCCTGGTTAGACTAGACTAGTCTAGAATCCCAGACTCCAATTTTGACAATTTACTACAATTCCTAAACTCTGAAGTGGAGCCTAGCTCTGACAGCCTCTGGCTGTGTTGTCTGGAGCAGATAGAGTACAGAGCCTACGCAGTATGGTGTCAGCTTAGTCTCACTGTGCAGACACTGTTACACACAGCGAAAGACAAAGATTTGTGCCTGCAAACTAGGTCAGACTATCATATGGCAGACCAACATGTAAACGAGCTACTCCTAGTCTAGCATCCAGACCTCTAAATTCTAATAACTACATTTCTGTCTTGTGGCTAGTCCCGAATCTGGGCGGTGTTACTTTATTTCACGATAGCGATCTGGCCCATCGCCTACCTGTGCGAAGCCAAAGATGACGTGATCCATGAATCCTCATATCAATGGTACCATTACCAGTTTCAATGAGAAATGATGTTCAAAGGAAACATAATGGCCCAAATTCACAAAGGAGGTTTGTCGACAAACCTCCTTTTGTTTCGCCAAACCTCCTTTTGTTTTTTACAAACTAGGTTTTTAAAAAACGTGTAAAAACTCGCCATATGACATACGAAAAACCAAGGTTTGTCGACAAACCTCCTTTGTGAATTCGGGCCATTGGGTTTTTAAAATATAAAACAGGTGGTTGCAAAAGTATGTTGGAATAGCTCTGTCGCATAAACATGTACATTTATTTGTGAAACCTTCACCGTAAGAACAAGCAGGCTATTTTAAATATTGGGTTAATGAATTGAGATGGAATCGATATGTATAGAAAAACTATTTGAATTTGTTGCATCAGTAATAGCACGGGGGGGGGGGGGGGGGGGGGGGGCTGGGGGGACCGGGGGAGGGAGCAGAGCAGTTTACCATGAATTTTTTTTTTCAATGTGATTTTTGGAAACCCAAACTCAGCGGTTTGAGCAGAATTGCGGAATGAGCCTCTCTACCGTTTTACCACCAAGAGCTCGAAAATGACAATAGGTCCGTTTTCATCAGCTCGAGATTGCCAAATAACCAGCCATTTTTAACTATCTCAATCGCAAATTATCCAGCTAATTTGCATCTTCGTCAGCCTGCGGTGCCGATTAGCGGGATATTTGATCAAGATAATCATCCCAAGATATCTTGGGCTAGTTTTCAAAATATCTCGCTATTTGGCAAAATATTCCGCTATATGTCCAGTGCGTCTTCACAAGCCCGAAGACTCGCACTATGCGCGAACGCCAAGCAAAGTATCTTGAGCTCGAGTTTCAAGTTTCGAGCTGATGAAGACACGATTTGTAACTTCAGGATTATTTCCCAAATCAGAAAGAGCTGATGAGGACATACCTTATGACAATGGCTCATTTGCATATAGCTTCCACCCACCCACCACCACAGGATTCTTGAGGTAACCATAAAGCAAATCAAGTCACCGCAGCAGCAAACTTGAGATTCAAGATTTTTATCATTTAGGATAACATACATCCTTCCTCAGGTTTTAGTAGATCGGAACCCCGTTGGTTTCTATACAAATAAATGAATATGAGTAATGATAGAAAACTGGCTAAAAATAAAGTTTGTAATCTGCATGATTTCGGAAAGAGGATATCCTTGTTTTAAGAGTAAAAATAAACAAAGATTCTCTCCTTATCTTGGTCAAGAGACACAATTTCAGTTTAAAGGTAGGATTGGACTTCTACAATTGTGAAAGTATTTTAATGATTTTATCAATGTATAACTTAGAATTGAAGAAACACAGCCATGAAAGTTTCAAACAAATGATCAATGTTTTGTATCAAGAAAACGAATGGGCCTTTACCCTTTTTCAAACTGATTTTTCAACAATCATTTTCAAAAGTGAAATGGTTCATTTAAAAGATTTGATTGAATAATACGACAAGCTTACGCTGGTTCAAGCTATTACAGAAATGCCCCTATGTACTCTGAACTTGGACCCAAAGTTTGATGACCTTGCTAATAGGACCCACCACACCCACAAGAATTTCACACAGGAAATCATCAAAGATTAAGGGGTATTAAGCCGACCAATAAGTGAGATAATTAACTCTGATCAGACAAACCTCTTCATATATTGAAACAGGAGGGACTTTATTTCATGACATTCTTGGAAAAGGGGGTGATCGGTTATGCAGGCATACATTGAACGGGCAAAGGCAAATATGACAAAAATGCTGATGGTAGTGACATTTTATATACTTACCGCAAACCTGGAACACTCACAAAGGTCATGATTTTAATTTTTGTAATTTACAGTTTATGTAATAATTAATTGATTCACACTAGCACATATTGAAAGATATTGAGTAAAATATATGTGCATCATGATTCAACATTATAAACGAACAAAATAAAGCAATGTGATTAGATCCCCTCTAAAGTATTTTGGCAGCCCAAAATTTGATGGCAAAATTTCACTTCAATTGTATCATAATGTGAAAGAGGATGTCATTTAAGACACACTTCTGCTAAAATTCCCCCCAAAAAGGTGTTTGAAGACAAATATTGATAAAAGAATACATAATTTAGGTTTTCTGTTGTATGCAGAAAACCTAAATTGTATATTCTTTCATCAATGTTCGACTTCAAACACATTTGTCTTGAAAAATCCTTGCAGAAATGTGTCTTAAATGACATCCTCTTTCACATAATGATACAATTTAAGTGAAATTTTGCCATCAAATCTTGGGGGCTCCCAACACTTAGAGGGGAAGGCGAAAGTTTGATTGCATTAAAAATCACAAGTACCATTATCGTTTGGAAAAAACTTTTTACTAGATCATGAAGAACCATGGTGCCATGCTTTCTGTATCATTTCTATGAAATTGCTATTGATACGAGTGCACTGATAAGTCATGTTATCAATTAGTTCCCAGAAAATAATATTTATTCTTCTGGAAACTTGCCCTAAGCTGGTACGTTTAATTAATATCATAAAAGATACCTGTATATGCCTATTTAGCCATAGTAATAGCTGTTTTATCATCTATAGAGGGTCAGGCGGGTTATAAAATCATATAAATTGAGGTATTAAAGTTTAATAAAAGGGAGATTTGGGTTCTGGTAAAGGAGAAGAATTATATATAATTTTTTTGTAAGGGAACTTTTCAAGTGTTTGTACTGGTTATACAACTTATGCTTATCTCAGATCAAATATTTTAGATGAATTTTTTTTTTTTGCATGGCATTTATATTGCAGTAAGAACAATGTAACAGAAGTCGCTGAAAAGTGGATAGGAGAGTGGGTTTGAAAGCAAAAGGAGATAACAGGGAGGAGACGACAAGAGAGAGAGAGAGAGAGAGAGAGAGAAAAGGAGAAAAGGAGAGAAGGAGAAGAAGAGAGAAGGAGAAGAAGAGAGAAGGAGAAGAAGAGAGGAGAAGACGAGAGAAGGAGAAGAAGAGAGAAGGAGAAGAAGAGAGGAGAAGAAGAAGAGAGAAGGAGAGAAGGAGAAGAAGAGAGAAGGAGAAGAAGAAAGAAGGAGAAGAAGAGAGAGAGATGGGGGGGGGGTGGTGTGCAAATTAGTCTGCATGTAAAAGCAGATGCACATAACCAGTGAAGTAGTGAAATAATATCCAGGACACTTCCCAATCTACAGCAACAGAGGGAGACATTGCATAAATGTGATGGTTGGTGAAACAGCACAGCTCAATTGATAATGCTAGAGGAAATGTTTTTAAATTCCTTTAGTAGTTGAACATTTATTACTCAATTTGTTATGAGTGGTTCCATAATATGTGAAAGAGAAACAAATCAATTTGTAAGATAAAAGCAGTGCAGTCTGAAATATGAATGGAAGAACTACATTCGCCCCTCCCTCTCTGTCCATCTCTCTTGTCCCTTTGTCTCTCTCCCTCTCTCACTTCCTTTAGAGCTACCTTCTAATTTGTATCAAAAGTTATACATTGAAGAACTTATACTTTTAATCCATATACTTAAAAAAATACTACAGAATAACTTTAAAACAAATTTACATGGTAGACATTGCAATACTTTTAAATTTTCATGAAGACTACTTTTAATTCCTCAGTAACCTTAAAAATATTAGTTGATTTCAGTCTATTTTTTCATTATATGCGATGGGTTTATATTGTGCTCAAAACGTCTATGATGTCTTTTAGTGCTTATATATTGTAAACTCGGTCATCGGAAAGGGCTGGCCTGCACACATTCTCCACTCCCTGGGGAGCATTCAAGCCAGGTGACATTTTACTGATGCTCACAATCAAGCTTGCTCACAATACTGAGTTAACTACAGTGAACTTCACATCCTAACAGGTACCCAGGTACACACCTGGGTGGAGAGAACCAATGAAGATAAAATGCCTTGCTTCAGGACATACACTGTACATGTAAGTGCCATGCCAGGGATTGAACCCACGATCTACGCATCTCCTGCCAACAGACCTGCCAACCTCTGGAGTTCAAAAACTGTATTCTTTAATCCCAAAAGTTGTATTTTACTGACAAAAGTTGTATCCTTAAAAATAAACACAGACTGTCACACGGATCAATGCCTCTTACAGTTTGTATATACAGGAATAATTTTTTTAATGGATCATTGGTTGAATATGCATGATTTCATCACGACTGGTGTGTTCGATGAACCAATGAATATCCCCAAATTGCTGATGTAGATGCTTGTTGGATACTTTACAGGACAGAATGGGCATTTTGCCATTGAAAATGGCACACATAAACAAAATAAAATTTCAAAAAAAACTATTAAAAAATAAAATAAATAAAAATATTTAAAAAATGATGTTTTTTTTTAAAATCGTACTGTCGTATTTGCTTCTCAAAATCTTACGAAATACAACTAAATCGTACTGGTTGGCAGGTCTGTGTCAAGTGTTCAAACCACTCGACACCAACTGGACTTAGGCATAGATATGGATTTGGAGGTTATCTCCATGTCTTACATGTTTTTAATGCATGTATATCAAAATGTCCTTTGATAAGATTACAGGTCAACGAGGATGAAAAGAATGAAAACATAATTTGAGATGAATGTGGGCACTTTATCCGTAAGTCCAGTTGGTGTCGAGTGGACAGAATGGGCATTTTGCCATTGAAAATGGCACACATACACAAAATAAAATTTCAAAAAAAAATATTAAAAAATAAAATAAATAAAAATATTTAAAAAATGATGTTTATTTTGGAAAATCGTACTGTCGTATTTGCTTCTCAAAATCTTACGAAATACAACTAAATCGTACTGGTTGGCAGGTCTGTGTCAAGTGTTCAAACCACTCGACACCAACTGGACTTACGGATAAAGTGCCCACATTCATCTCAAATTATGTTTTCATTCTTTTCATCCTCGTTGACCTGTAATCTTATCAAAGGACATTTTGATATACATGCATTAAAAACATGTAAGACATGGAGATAACCTCCAAATCCATATCTATGCCTATCTATTCCATCATATTCTAATAATATATCAACTCATATCTATGAATTTAAATCGATACGTTAATGTATATATTTATCACATTTATGAATATACAGTTATGATAATTTTCAAATATGTGTATATTTTATTCTTAACATGTTTTAATCAATGATGTAAATATTTCTTGATCAAGCCAGTGGCTGCAACAACATAATAATAAACCCTTTAATTCAATTTCATCATTATCTTGAGTTTTGGTAAAAGACCTATACTGGTACATGTGTATTAATTTATGTATGTTTCTCTCCAGAATCATTCACTCTCTCCCTCCTCCCCTCACCCCTCTCTCTCTCTCTCTCTCTTTCTCTCTCTCTGTTCAGTCTTTTTCCATTTCTTCATAATTCACCCATCCTTTCTCTCCCGCCTTACCTTAAATCATGCAGAATGTTCTCATTTCTTCAATGTCAAGGTCATCTTCTTCATCACAAGTACTTGACTGTTTAGGGTGTTCGTTCCTGCAATAACTAGGAACCTGTTATGAAAGAGAATATATGAGTATGTTCATATATATAAAGAGAGAATACCAATGATATTGATTTATTTAAAGATAAAGACCAGTTATGGTCATGCGATTGCATTGTGAAAGAAACGTTGTGGAATCGATCAGAAAAGGTTGATCATCTTAGCATATAAGTATTGGTGTACTGCAAGGTTCGGAATCATCAAATTAGGCCCAGTCTTGGTAAAGTTACAAGCACTGTACACAGAAAGATGTACATTAGACTACGCGACACGTGCGCGACACATGCGTTATATCTATCAGGTCCAAATAGATATAATAATGTACCAAATATATAAATTAGTAGGCGGTTTCTCTGCAAAATTTGTATGATCACGTATTAGTAAAAGCATATTCTTTAACATGATTGGTAATAAGAGCTCCCATTTCATTTTTTGAGAGGGGGCGTTTCCAAAACTGGTCTTTACCTTTAACCCCCTTCTGGCTCTCATCAAACAATATTGTATACCTTGAGTAGATATCAATGGTCAGAGGGGTCGAAATGAATACATCCAGCTCAATCTAGTCAAAACCAGTATATACCAGCTCATTTCTTACACATACATTTGGCAGATATTATCAGAAGTGTCCAATGAATCCATTCAATCTAAACCTAATCTGTATCAATAAGATCAGAACCAGCATAACACACATCTAAAGTAGATATCATCAGAAAGGTCATATAAACCCACATTATCTTGTCCAGTCCTGTTCAATCTGGTGAGAACCATGTCCATTCCATATATCAACCATATACAGATCTGCAGTAATGGCCACAGAATCAATCTAAGCGGATCATACTAATCAGGTCAGAACAAGCGTATTCCACATCTCCAGTGAATATCATTCAAAAAGTCATATGAATTTACACAATCTTGTCTAATCCAGTTCAATCTGGTCAGAACCAGTTTAAATTACCAACTTCGTTATTCAATAAAAGGGTCGAATAATCTAACCTTACCCATATTAATAAAGTCAGAATCAGCACATTTGCGATATGAAGTCAATTTAGCAGTTACTTGAGGTCAAATGAATCTGGATCTTGTCTGATTCATCGCATTTCGCTCTGAACCCATTCTAACCACCATTTTACTTCAGTAGATAGTAGCTAAAGGGTCCAAATAAACAATTTAGAATGTTCCTCTTTAGTCCAGTTTGAACCAGCTCAAGCAAGCTTGAGTAGATCTTGACAGCAAGATCAAATAAAACAATTTTAATTAGCCTGTTCTACTTTAATCCAGACTAAACCAGTTTCAAGTTTATCTTCAGTAGATATCAACAGTAATATCCGATAAAACAATTACATTTTGAATGCCCCACTTTGATCCAGTCTGAACCAGCTCAAATCAGTTTACTTCAGAAGATACCAGAAAAAAAATACAAAGAGTTTGATTTCATCTAGTCTGATCCAGTTCAGTCCACTCTAAACCAGTTAGAACTGGCCAGTTTCACATCTTCATTAGATATCGGCTGTAAGGTGCAATGTCATAGTTCAATTTAGCCTGTTCCAATTCAAGTCAGTCCCTAGGTAGTACAAACTTTCATATCTTGGGTAATATTCATCCAAGGTATACATATCTTTATACAATGCATCTCCCCTGAACCTGTCTCCACCCAGGGATTGGAACCATGTACTCAGTTATCAGTATTTTGCCAGATAAGCTACAGGTATATAATAGAGAAGAGACGTGCGGGGTTACAGTGATTCTGTCCCCTTTTCGCCTCTCAGGCTTAGGTGGTGCCAAGTACTATACTACTACGGTACTATACTACTGCTACTGCTACTACTACTACTACTACTACTACTACTTCCACTACTGCTACTACTTATTACAAAAATGAATAGATAATAATAACGATACTAATACGATTGATAATAATAATGATAATAACAACAAATAATAACAATAGGAAATCAGTTATAGTGATAGTTATAATAACAACAGTAATAATAATAATACTAAACATAATAACTATTACAATAATAATGATAATAATAATATAACAATAATAATGATAATAATAATATAACAATAATAATCACAATAATATTAGTTTGTTGGTAATTTTCAAGTCAGGTAAATCCTGATGCAAGTACAAGCATTTTATACTAAATATGTCAAGTTTTTGATAAATGAAATTCAACAGCAATACGTGCTTGTATTGACGTACATTCCACAAAAGAAAAGAACTAAAAATTCACTATGAATCGATAAAGTAAGTGATTTGGACTGTGAAATGTATGTATACAAAACTAAAGAAAACACTTAACTCTGATATGCACCAGCAAAAATGTGCATACGTGAGATTATGCGTTTCATTTGTATTAAACCATTAACTCAGCATTCATTTATCCACTATTCACTTTATATTAAATTTCTGTATGGTGGGCAGAATAGATCAGGGGGCAAGGGACCAAAACGCCCCCTCTCCTCTCAAAAAAGGGTTAGGAGTACAGCATTTGGGGTAGACTGTGGGCGAGGGGAACCAGTACCCCCCTCCCCCCACCCCCACATAAACACACAGTAAAATGGTGAGGTTATAGCATTAGAGGTAAAGCTACATGTTAATCTTACACTTTGTAAAATTTGGTAGGCTTCTGTAAGAATCTTATTTTCAGTCACAGCCTCTGACTGTGTAGCAGCTACATAAATGATATTACAATGCCCACGGTGCAGTAGACCATGCAATCTACGTAGTCTTGCAGTTAAGACACTGTTCTGCACTACGATTGACAAATAAGGGCTTATGTCCGCAAATTAGTTATAGCTCTAAAACAAGCAACCTCTTGCGTAGGATCATAATGATAATAATAATGTATACGATTTATTATGAGCCAAATCCACTTGAAAATTAAATGCTGAAGGCGCACTAGTGCAAAACATGAAAATACATAAACATACTTGTACAATGATACAATATAACACAAAAAGAAGGAAAATCAGATCAATTAAAAGCAAATTGGAAAAGATAGTTTTAATATTGCTTTTGAAAGATTTTACTGTAGGACTATCTCCATAATATATCAAATTGTAATGTAGCATCCTAAACACCACATGACTGGGTAAGTCATGAGTTTTTACAGATTCACTGGTAGACCTGCAGGCTTTTAAAGATCGTAATTCAATATCAAAAGGTCGTAAATTAGATCGCAATCACATGACACTGTTGAATAGAGTGTTCTTAGGTGCACTCTTGGGTACACTCTGCGTGTCTCGGTTTACATTCATATGGTCCATCTTACTGCACGCTAGGAATGAACTTTTTTGAAAGGTGAAAACTTTCATAACCACTCATCGTTAGGCATGTCTTCATCAGCTCGAGTTTGCCAAATAACCCGCTATTTTCAGACTCTGGACATTATCCCAAAGCTTGAAATTGCGTCTTCACCAGACGGATACGCTCATCACAAATCAGCCCGCTATTTCCCAAATAGCGGGATATTTTGGAAACAAGACCAAGATTTCTAGGGAGATTTTGGCAATTTCGAGCTGATGAGGACAGGCCTATTGAGATTTGTTTAAATGTTGTATTACATCACCGTTCTAGCTGTTTCATTCAATCATGAGATCAGACAATCAATCACTCAACCAATCTAACAACAAATTATTCAATTAATCAAGGAACCAACCAATCATTCAATCAATAAGAATAAAAGACATACAATCAATCAATTAATCATGAAATCAAACAATTTACTAATTAATCAATTAACCAATCAATTAATCAATAAGAATAAAAGACATACAATCAATAAATTAATAAATGATTCAATCCAATTAACCAACCAAACAATAGTTCAATCAACCAATCATTAAATCAATCAATCAATCAATCAAAAACACTGATTAATCGATAAACCAAGCAATTAACCAATTAACTGACACAAAAAAACAAATCAATCAGCAAATTAACCAACCAACTAATCGATCAATTAATCAATCATATTTTGTATGCTCGTGCATGTATATTTACAATTTCTGATGTTTATTTTGTCAAATAGTAATAATGATACCTATAAATACATAATCAATACACTTATTTATTACACGTGGCATTTAAATCATTTTAATTGTGTGTATTTCACATGACAGGCCTTAAATTGTAATTTATGCATTAGAACCTTTATGAAAATTAAAGGGGATTTCTTTTATTGGTGGAAAGTCATCATTTCTCCTCTTAATATAATCTGTGCTTCAAAATGTATAAATCAATTCCTGATGCACTCTATGCACTCTATGCATGAGCAGTAAAAATAGGAAAAATTAACAAGAATGGTCAATACAGCTCTGGGAGAAGACTAGGGGCAAAGGGGACTTATGAACGCCCCCCCCCCAAAAAAAAAAAAAAAACAACAACAACAACACCACATACACACACACACACACCCTATTTAAAAGAAAGGTGAGGTTGCTGGGCAGGGGATGGAACAGGGGGTCAGTAGAGCACATACCCCCTCGTGTATAGAGAAGGGTAAGGGGTAGAGCACCCAAAGGTAGACCTAGAGGAGGCAAAGAGAAACAATGCCCCCCCCCCCCTTACACAGATGGGTGAGGGGGACAGCACAGCCTGGGATCATTGGGGGGGGGGGGAGGGGGCTTATGCCCCCTCCCACAGTAAGGAGTGATACAGCACTAGAGGTAGAACAAGGCACAAGGGTACTGACGTCCCCTCCTATTTATAAAGAACAGTGAGGGGTAAAGCACTGGATGGTAGTGGGAAGAGGGGGGGGGGGGGGGGTGTGGGGACCAGTGACCCTGTTCATTTATAAAGGAGGATGAGGGGCAGCACAGAACAGCACAGAGTCTGCACTGTGAGACTAGGATGACAGCTTTCCGCATAGCCTCTGTAATTAAGATGCACCCAGAGACTCGACAGAGCTAGGCTCTGCTCAAAGACTTTAGGAAATGTGGTCAAGTGTCAAATCAAGTCTGTGCTTCCAGACTAACTAAAGCCTTTTCCCTCTGAAAAAAAATAATTAGCATAATTAGCATATATGCAAATGAGCATCATGAACTTAGGGGTGCGGCCCATCTAGTACACTGAAGTGTTGTGTGTTTCCGCTGACATGAGGGTAGAATGTATAACGATATAAAAAATAGAAAGGGAATTGAAGTGTGATTGAAGTGAGCTCTTGTTCAAAATGTTTTCGCCTACGCAATCCTCATTAGTCTAGCCAGTCGCTGCTTAAAGTGACTCGGTAACATTGTTGAAGGTTGAAGAAAAACTGTGTGATTTTTGTATGAAATGTTACTTATTATATTCCTGTTACTGTACCTACAGCATGCAAAAAATCCTGAAAAAATTCCCAAACCACAAAGATATATATGGTTTTCTTCAAAGGCGTCACTGGTCAACACCCTCTAACAATAAATTCTCCCCACCATTTTCCCAACCGTTTTTCCATGAAAATAAGACATAAGACATGCTTTTTCAAATCTTTTAACACTTCAATGTCTGGAATGGTATATTGAGCCAATTCATTGCCTTGTGACGATTTACATTCACTTAAAATGTAATTGAATTGTAATTATATAGTTGGTAGACTTAAGGAATCGATCAGATCAGTTTTCCTGATGATGATGATGATGATGATGATCAGAAGATCTTTAAGTGGACATCTAGCATTGAAATCACTACCTTGGGCACCATTTTCTCTCATCTGTACAATGTTACCGAGTCACTTTAAATGTACAACCTGATCATTTTTTTGACAATTCTGTGGTTAGGCTCAACTTCAATATATATGCATGAGTAGAGAGGGCAAAAATATTTGCACATGTATTACATAGTGACCACTTTTGTTTTGTATTGCATTTTATAGTGTTTTGATATTGCATTTGATACCTGGAATTTTACAAGGCAAAATAAGCTTTAAAATGCTCAAACTGCACGGCAACATTTTGAGACATTCAATGCACTGTTTTAAGGCAAATTGTCAAATTCAAGTTTCAACATAGTTACCACATCCATGTACATCATTTAAAGATACATCTCCTGCTTGAAGCTAGAAGAACGTTTACTTATGAATACTGTAACATAGAGTTAAAGCCCTTGTGGCTCCACTCAAACAGACATTTTTACTAAAATCAGTAGGTAGAAATAAAGGAAATATTCCCCAACTACCAATTTAAAGAAGTAAAGAACATCAATTTGGTCCTTGAATATTCTTGTCCTAAAAGACTCAACTTTTTTTTCTTATCACTTTTTTTTGGGAGGTGGATATGAAATTGGATCAATCTAACCTTGCCTTACCAGCATGCATTAGTATGGCTTACTCACAGTGCTACAAACATTTTGTATTCTTCTGAAATATAAATGGCCAGAGAGGGGGTAATTGATGAAATACAGATAGTCTTTGTAATGTGTTTGTTTTGGAAAGGGCATACTTCCTCGTCAGGAATGACCTCAATGTTTATATATCAGTTAATAATTTAGGAGGATGCAAGTAGCATGAGCCCCCTCTTAAAAACCAAACAATAATAATAGGCATTTGTGTAGTGCCGTCTATCTAGACAATTTTATTTGAGGCGCGCAAATTAATTATTACCCCGGCTTTAGCCTAGCTGCCATTACAGTGTTCTAGCATTTCAAGGAATTAATTCCTGCCAGGTACCCATTGACATCACCTGGGTCGAGTGTGGCAAATGTAGATTAATGCCTTGCCAAAGGCTATAAGGCCGTTAGTGCCTGTCTGGGATCGAACCACGACCTTCAAATTTTAAGTGAAGTGCTATTAAAGGTAAAGATCAGTTCTGGTTGTGTGATTGCATTGTGAAAGAAACGTTGTGGAATCGATCAGAAAAGGTTGATCATCTAGCATTAGTATTGGTGTGCACTGCAAGGTTCTGGAATCATCAAAATGATAAGAAACTTGTCCCAGTCTTGGTAAAGTTACAGGCACTGTACACAGAGAGATGTATATGGGACTACGCGACACATGCGCGATATCTATCAGGTCCAAATAGATATAATAATTTACAAAATATATCAATTAGTAGGCGGGTTCCTGGCAAAATTTGTATCATATCACATACATATAGTCAAAAACATTCTTTCACATGATTGGTAATAAGAACTTCCATTTCATTTTTTGAGAGGGTGGCGTTTCCAAAACTGGTCTTCACCTTTAAACCACTTGACTATACGACACTTCTAAATGTGGCATTCCACACAAAAGAAAAATTTGGCCCCTATTGTATTATACTGCCACCCTCCCCCTTTCCCTTTTCAAATTTCAAACCAACAAGGCACCTGTAGTTAGTAATTTAAATTACCTTTAATTTACCTGCAACCATGTACCTGATATCTTAGGTGTTCTGACCCAATGTATGTATCATGTACCAATAGGTGGTGTCACACAGAGGCCAAAAATCTGGATATGAGTTATCCTCTTAATTGCTGTCTGTCATCAATTATCCCATCAAAAATCAACTAACAAATCAAGAAAATTCTCCCTTGAAAGGATTTTTCAAGGGTTTTTTTAAGGGATTTTTCTGTGTGACACCGCCTATTGTATGTATCATGTACCAATGTATGTATTTTTTCCTCATGTATTGTTTTTCATGTCTGATCATAATCCTACCCAGTGGATTTGTATCAATAAACTTGAATTTAAATTTAAAACATCATATGACAGACTTTTTTTTTTATAGGCTTCCAAGATTTTTTTCAGAATGACTCCCCCCCCCCCTAACATTTTTCAAATACTACTGGATCTCCCCCTGTTTAAACTAAGAGGGCAATGTCCTTTGAATGAAGTCAAGGTTGCACTTTACAATCGTCACAATTTTTGTCTTCGCATTCATCACATTCTTCCATGTTACAAGTAGCTAGTTCTCATTTTCTTACATTTACAAATTTCTTTGCAAGGTTCCATAAAAGAGAGAGAGGGGGTTGGATTATGGAATCATGTTGCACTTCTTTGATATAACAGGTGATCCTGCTTAAAGGGGTAGTTGAGTTCTGTTTTCAGACCACAAATGCCTTCAAAGTGCATGGTTGTTGCTCTTATTCTCATCTTTGACATTTCTAGTGCCCTTTTAGAACCTAAAATTGCTATGAAGGTAATGTTAGACCCCAAAATGTGTGAAATATAGCCAATACGATCATACCAGTTCAGCTCCACTTTCAAAAAAACATGATGACCGATAATTAATTATTTAATTAAAATAACAATACATGGGCCGGCTGGTTTTGCGTAATACAAACAACACAAAAATGCTAACAAAAAAGCCAACATCCTCATTGGCTGCAATACGACGTGAAAGGCACTATTTCCTTTTTTCAATGGCTTTTTCAAATTATCTAATACTTGTGGTGGTACACAAGTATTAGAAATCGTTATATTTATAGATATTTCAGCCGTCTCTTATTTTTAGTAGCGCCCTCTGCAACAGAACTCAACTATATCCCTTTAAAGGGGAAGTCCACCCTGATATTGAGTCGGTTTTAATAGAAACAGGTGAGCGAAAGTTTGAGAAAAAACAAATACGAAATAAGAAAGTCTGAGCAATATCCAATTAAAATTTGAATAATTATTAATTTTTAAAGGTGTGATCAATCAAACAAAAATTTGAATTTTTGATGTCATCAATAAGAAAGTGAAAGTTCATGAAGTTTTCTGTCCATGCAGAGCAATTTGGTCTACAACTGGTTCTTCAATATTCATTTGGTCTAATTTGATTTTATTTGATTTGATTTATTGGTTTCTGCATCTTTTTTTTTTGTTCATCATACATTTTCATGATATGGTTTGATACAATATTTAAAGTGTATATAATTTTATACAGATAATAAACAAAAACAAAAAAATATATTGAATGCATAATTGACATACATTAGATGCAGGAGGGCTACAGAAATAAGCAAAGTAGCTTGACGTGCCCGCAGCCCTCAACTTAGATACAACAATACAAATAAAAAAATAAAAAGAGTGACTTGCAGAGAAGAAAAGGAAGGGGAGAAAAGGAGAGATTGGTAATAATACAATAAATCTAATACATCTGCTGATTGAATGCCATATAATTCTAGTCTCCAAAATTAGACCAAATGACTGTTATCCTAAATGGTCATTAGACCTAATGATTTTATGTAGAAGAAATTATTATTAGACCAATTCACCCTTTTGTCAAGTGTGAAAGTTCCTTTTATCCTAAGATTATCCTTTATGAAACATCGCCTTTGTACAAGTATTGTATACAGTGCCTCTTGTGTAAAAAGGCTATAAGGATGAATGTCTAACTATTTGGGGTTCCTTTTCCAAGAATCTTCCACAGTGGTCTTATGTGATGAGGCAGATCTACTGGTAAACATAAAAAAGAATTAGAACATAAATGGGGCCAAGGATATCAACTTTGAATGCTAAATTCCATTTCACTTGCAATTCAATTCTAGCCTTCTTCCAAGGATTTTTGTCTTAAAAGCTAATGATGATGATGACAACAATTAAAGGCATCGTTTAACAAAGTTAAATCTGAGGTGCATGGCCATACGTGTTATCAGTGTCTGTGATATGGTGTAATATTGAAGCCCTAACAAAATTGTGCTTACTAAAATGATCATGAAGTGCCCCAAACAAGTACAAATCTTTGAGTGACCGGTTTTACCATACTCATTTCCCCCAATAGACTGCAGTGTCATAAAAACCGCTGGGATTCCTGGCTGAACTAAAGGTTCATAATTATGATTGCAGTATGAGCTATATATCCAGGATTTTTTAAGAATCTGAGGCAAAGATACCCAATCCCTTTAAAGACAACAACAACAACAACAGAGTCTTGTTTGACCAGGGTAGCCTCAAGATCAAAAGATATTACGCAAAAACATCACTAAAAGGCAAAATATCCATTTACACATCCCTACTGGAACCCCCCCCCCCCAAAAAAAAAAAAAAAAAAAAAAAAAACTACAACAACAAACAAACAAAAACCCAGAAATGTATTTTTCCATTTTGCTATGCAACTACCACGTCAATTTTGGTTTCAGTATTAATTCAGCTAATATTAATTTCTTATGGTGTTAAATTCTTGGGCTTGCCAAAATCAAAATGAAATTGAGAAGACATAATAACACTCACATACTGACCTCATAAACTCGACGATAATATGAGGTCGCATGTATAGGCTATCAGCAGCTCAACTATTACTTACATACTGAACTAAATTAAAAACAATAAAACAAAAATCTTTGAAAGCTGAGAAGGAAACTAGTGGAAAAGAACCTGTAGAAATATTTAAGGTCCTTGATTCCTGGAAGATATAAGAGGTTATATTTGACAGCTGAGAGGGAGTTCACTGTCTCTATTAAAGGTAAAGACCAGTATTGGAAATGCCCCAATTTCAAAAAATGAAATGGAAGCTCTTATTACCAATCATGTGAAAGAATATGTTTTTAATAATACAGGATGATACAAATTTTGCAAGGAAACCGTCTACTAATTGATGTATTTGGTAAATTAGTTTATCTATTGGTGTGTGAGAAATAAAAACACATGTCGCGTATGTGTGCGTAGTCCCATATACATTATTCTGTGTACAGTGCTTGTAACTTTATGAAGACTGGGCCAAAATTCTTATCATTTTGATGATTGATCCAGCTAGAACCTTGCAGTACATCTATGCTAGATGATCAACCTTTTCTGATCAATTTCACAACGTTTCTTTCACAATGCAATCGCATGACCATAACTGGTCTTTATCTTTAAAGTGGCATAAGGATAGTACAAGAATTTTTCTAAAACACGTAGCGGTTCAGCAGTGCCTTTCCTTTTTTTGTTACCTTTTGATCTAGAATGCAAAAATATTTAGTATTATTTTCATAATTATACATTTGAATCTTATAATTTAAGGAGGGAAATCTGATTTAGCAGGACCTTAAAAAATCTCTGAACTGCTACAGATTAATAATAATAATATAATTAATAATATTTTTGCTTATATAGCGCTTAATACGTCGGCAATGTCTGAGTTTCTAAGCACTTTACATTACCCCCGGTCATCGGATTCTGGCTTGCCTGCACACAATGTATGCATTTTCTCCACTCCCTGGGGAGCATTCCAACAAGAGCTACTAGGCTCAAATTGCTAAGCATACCAAATTGGTTTCTGCATCCTACCGGGTACCCATTTAACACCTGGGTGGAGAGTGGCAAATGTAGATCAATGTCTTGCCACTCGACCACAACACCTCTAATGGATGCTACATGTAATGAGCATAATTGAACTGAATCTATCTGAATTGTATTTGTAACACTAGATTTTTAAATTGTGAAGTAACAGATATACTTTAGAATTGGGGGATCATGCGGTCAAATAAGTTGAATATTCAGTGCCATTACAAAAAAACAGGTACCATCAAGTCCAAGTTCGTATTCAGGTCAATGACTATTATTCAGATGAGCTATCTATTACATTTGGCTCTTAAGCAATATTGTATTACTGTTTGGTTACAGACATCTAGATGTTATCAAGGGAGTGGTACCGGTAGGTCATTTCACTTTTCTATTGTCAAAGTGTTATATGCAGGCACAAACCCAAATCATTCCCTTTAAGATGATCAGAGTATACTGACCATAACATCGGCAAACAAAGAGCTCTTTAATAGCAGAACTCACCACCTTTTCAAGCCTTTTATTTGAAATAACAATGATTAACTCCATCATACTGAATTCAATTATTCAATGAGAAAAGTATTCAAAGATATATTTCAAATTGACAAAAGACTTATAAATCTTGCATAAAGTAATTTTAAGCTGCATTTTTCAAAGGGGATACCGCGAGAGAAATTAAACATCTATATTTGTATCCATTATGAAATAGTCATCAATTTCATAAAAACAAAATTTTGAAACGGCAATGGATTTTTTTTTCATCAAGACATTTAAAAAATAAGAGAATTAAGTGTCTTTTTTCGCTATGCTCCCTCGTAACATTTAGAAACAGTTAACTTTAGGTAGTGAAGAGCCTGAATACCCGCATAATTAGTCGACGAAGTACCAGAATATATCCTTTGACAGAGAGGTGCCCGAATATCATTACATTCAGGCAGCAAGTTGCCCGGAATACATCTTAAAATTTGTTTATATCTAGATTGCATTTTACTAAGCTCGTTCACTTCACTCGCTCAGAATATTTAGAAACTGGATGATTCTGGACAAGATGCCTGAATATCCTTATATTTCTGCATCAATTGAAACCTTTATCAGTCGTAATGCGTAGCAGATTGTCTGGAGTGTAAGACTATGTAGACTGCAATGTCTTCTAAAGGAGCTGTATCAAAAGCTGCTCCTGACAAAGACAGAGACTGACAAAGTTAACATGTGTCTGATGAGCAAGACTACGCTCAAGGCTGCATAGAATTGTGTTTAAGTGTAAAATACAAGTTTTACCAACAGGTAGACAAGTCAAAATTCATGAACAGGCTGCTACATGTAACACAACCCCTCCCCCTTTATTCTTCATGAAGAGGGGTGGGGAAATGGGGATTGGGGGGGGGGGGGGGGGGCGGGGGATGGGAGAGATGGGGGGGGATCTGACAAAACATCCGACAAAACATTCTATCAATGCCATGGCCATGGCGAAACATACTCTTGTATGGAGGACTTAAGTTGGGTGAAGGAGAAATTTGTCAAGGTCAAAATGACTTCAGGAATAAAAACTAACAACAAAATTAAACAAATGAAGGACATGCATGATCAAAGGCTTTTGTTAGTGCATAAACTTTGAAATATCAGTAAACAAAGCCAAAAGATTTAAAAATATATTTTAATTCTGTCCAAGCTGTTTCACCAATAACAGTTTAGTTAATCTTCTTTTAGTGACATTTTATTTTCATCTTGTGATCCAGAAAGCTCTGAATTACTTGAGCAGAAAGTGCAAAAATCGAGAGTTGAGTCTATTTCTGTTGCAGTACTTTATTTGCTGTCACGAATAAGAGCAATATAATCGAAAATAACAATGTCAGTCTGTAAATTTGCAACGCAGAGTGAAATTTTGTATTCACTATTTTTGTGTACAAATTGGCCACTTCTTATTTTCATTCACACTTTTCAATTTAATTTTTTTTTCCTTTTTTTTTTTTTTTTAATTGTTGCCAATTTGACGAGCAAAAGCTGAATAATTTAGACCTGTAGAAAACTAGAACTATCTGCTATGGGTAAACAGAATCTTTTCCTAATTCAGTTTTTTTTTTTAAAGGGGATCTTTTACTTATTTACAGTTAATACAACATTACAAAGCAAAATATGATTGAACCAGATGGATAAAGCTAAATTCAACAAGCAATTAGTTTATCTTGAATTAAACATAAATACACACAATGTCACAAAGTAGCATGTATGAAAAATGTAGATGATGCTTTTAATCAATTTTCTTTGCAATAACTTGCAAGTACACTAAACATTTGAAATACAAAAGTGATGAGCTCCATGGTATTCAATTGAATTATTCAATGAAAACAATATTTACAGAATTATTTCAAATTTGACACAAGACTTGTAAATCTGGCATAGTTATATTGAATCACTTCATGTACATGTACATATAGATAAGTACAACCGTGAAATTGTGGATAAACAAACTGAAAAAATACAATTCATAAATATATAATATTGTTATTTTCTACAAGAAATAAAATGTATATATGTAAACATAAATTTGGACAGTCTTGTAAGTAACTCATGATGATAATACAAGACATTGCACAGTTTTTATCATTCATCTTTTTCGAAAAACAATTACTGTTGTTTCCAATGTACATTGTAAATACAAAATTAAAGAAATTAGATCCAAAAAATAGTTCTCTTCCAATTTGAACAGTAGAATTAGATGGAAATCATGTTTTTTTAATCGCATCATTTTCTTCAAGTTGTCGCACACATGTAATAAAATAAGTACATCATAAATAACTATTTGGCAATATAGTACATGATTGTTCATTAGAATGGCAGTTTAATTGAAATCATACAGTTAAACTAAATTATTCACACCCCTTGTAAACCTGATATTTTTGTGAGTTTTGTAACTTAGGAATGAAAGGTGGACTGGTTGAATTAAGGCCTTTATTAAATAACTTAACATTCCAAAAACATATATTGGGACAAATCAATTTTTCACATACATGTACTTGGTAAATATGATTAATTTAGTTGTTAAATATACACCACAAATTATGTGTTCCTAGTCAAGAGATTTCATAACTGAGCTATTAAATCCTGAATTCTCTCATTCCCCTTCCTGAATAGAGGGAGGTCCGAGGACCCATTGAGTTCCATTTTTGCTTATAAGCAATGTGACCAAATTATCTAGGGCCGTGTTCAATTCAGTACGCGGATTAAGTAGTATTTACTTAGAATTTTACTTAGTAACGTTTCTTAACTCGTATTCATATCATATCCAAGCATTTTACTTAAACAAGTTGACTTTGAGTCAAATACTTACTGATAAGCATTGTAAACTTCGCTTTCTCTAATTCCAATTTTGAAAGCACAAAATAATCTTGAAGCAGTATGTTGGACAGTTTTTCTAAACCTATGATTATCTGATCTGGAGTTTATCAATAGTACAACATAAATACATGTAATTACTGCATATACCATGATATAGATCTACATATAGATCTAAATATTTCATGATTTGTAAATGGTAGCCATTTTAATGGCAAGTAACTTTCACTTCACAAATTGTAAAGATTCCAAGTTTGGTCAATTGTGATTCAATCACGCAGCATAAAACTGTCATGCGCACTACAGTTTCTGGTTCTTCATAACTCCATGCACAAGTTGTGAAACCATTTTTTAAACACAACTGGAATAAAATGGTAAAAATCCTTTCTTGAATAGCACACATCACATTGTAGAGGTGTTATGGCGTAGTGGATAGGTCGTTGGACTGTGAATCACAGGGTCCGCGGTTCTAGTCCCGCCGCGGCACTAATGTCCTTTGGCAAGACATTGATCTACACTTGCCACTCTCCACCCAGGTGTTAAATGGGTACCGGTAGGAAGGAATTCCTTAAAATGCTGTGAGCGTCGATATCTGCAGCCTAGCAGAGCCGGGTAATATTGGAGCGCCTTGAGGACCTTGCAAGGTCGGTACGTGCGCTATATAAGAATCCAATATTATTATTATTATTATTACAATGTCCCTACATGTATGCGCTTCAAAAGAGCTTTGGAAAGTATTACCCTAGCTAAAAATCATACAGCCGTTATCAGCGCACAGTGCATTTCAAGGAATAATCCTACCAGGTAACCATTTACCTCACCTGGGTTGAGTGTGGCAAATGTAGATTAACGTCTTGCCAATGGACATCAGTGTTATGGCAGGGATTTGAACTCAGTACCTTGTGGTTCATAGTCCGGAGACTCAACCACAGGACCACAACACCTTTGAAATGGGTTAGTATAAAACTCGAATGTTATCTACGGCAGTTCATTTAATGAATAATTGTATGAAAACTATGGCCTGATTAAGGTACATGTAGTCCGGAAATAGAAAATGGCAAAATATTGAATAATATCACATTACTTAATGATTTCCAACAGCATTAAAACAACAAAGTTTACTTTTGAGCACATGTCATTATGAAGCAGTAGAACTTTGATGATATCATCTGTTTGGAGTCATAAGAGTGTTAACTCCGTCTTAAAGTATACTAGTTGAAGCCGTTCTGGCTCCAAACAGACCATATGCTTTTACCTGTAAAATGGTAAATTCAACAGTGAAAGCTATCTTTTACTTTTGTTTTCCTTTCTGTAGCATCCCTTGTTTAAAAAATCCAATGCTTTCGAAATTAAATTGAGTTAATTGAAATTGAAAATATTGAATTTATGTTGAAAAAACAAATTTTAAAGCATGAAAAAAAATGAATTCAACACCAACAATTATTATTCAACAAATGAGAGCTTTAAACTAGATGGAATTCGACTGCGCGCAGTCGAAAATGATGCCTCCGTCATAGAGCAATTTTACAAACCAAAACAGAAGAAATTTTTCAAATTCAAGTTCAATTGTAATCCATTAACAGGTTCTCAGAATATCGTGATTAGGCCTACAAGCAATTTCTCATATACATATATGACCCTTTGATCTTTGACCTCATGACCCTAAAATCTACTCGGTTCATTGGCTCTGCAAGATGTCCTGAGTTAAATAGTAATCCATCTGTCAGTTCTAATGAGAATGAGTTCACAAGCTATTTTAGCATACATAATGACCCATGACCTTTGACCTTATGAACCAAGAATCTACTCAGTTCATTGGCTCTGCAAGATACATAAATGATCTAAGTTTGGCAGGAATCCATCAATCTGTTCCAATGAGAATACGATCACAAGCTATTTTTGCATACATAATGAGCCGCATGACCTTTGACCTTGACCTCATGATCCCAAAATCAAATCAGTTCATCAGCTCTGCAAGTAACATACATGACCTAAGTTTGGCAGGAATCCATCAATCTGTTCTTGAGATAACGCGATCACGAGCTGTTTTTGCATACATAATGTGCGCTGTGACCTTTGACCTCGTGACCCCAAAATCTAATCAGTTCATCGGCTCTGCAAGTAACATACATGACCTAAGTTTGGCAGGAATCCATCAATCGGTTCTTGAGATAACGCGATCACAAGCTGTTTTTGCATACATAATGAGCCCTGTGACCTTTGACCTTTGACCTCGTGACCCCAAAATCTAATCAGTTCATTGGCTCTGCAAGATACATACATGACCAAAGTTTGGTAGGAATCCATCAATCGGTTCTTCAGATAAAGCGATCACGAGAACGGGACGTACGTACGTACAGACGGACGGACGGACAACCCGAAAACATAATGCCTCCGGCTACTTCGTAACGGAGGCATAAAAATATGAAATAAAGACAAAACAGCGAAGGTTGAAACAAAACAACTTCCAGGTTAGAATAAACTCAACTATGGAATTGGTTACCATGAACATTCAAACAACAACAAATACTTTCAAAGTTGAAATTTCCTCCAAGATATCAAAATAAGCTCAATTATAGAACATCTGGCAGTATGCATTCATATAATAAAAAAATTCAAAGTGGAATTTCCTTCAGAGAAAAGGAAATAAACTCAACTATGAAACAAGTTTGAATCCCACCTGAAGTTTTGTCCCGTCAGCCTTGCGCAAGGAATCTGAAATGCAGCATTCCTTGCTGGTACTTGGACCTTGCTTGTTGGAAGCCATCACCTGTCTCATCATCAAGCTCGTCTGGACATTCAAAACCTTGATACTTGATGCAAAATGGATCAAGAAATGAAGCATATCTTGCTACCCGTCAGCTGTCACTGGAGTCTATGTATGGCACCTGGCTAGAATGCTTCACAGGGCGTGGAGAATGTGCATAAATTGTCTGTGGACAAGCCTGAATCCTATGACAACGATAATACTATTTCTATAAAGTAATTAGAGACATCGTGGATGTATGAAGCGCTATATAAATGCAGAATAGTATTGCATTTATCTGTTGACAGAAGACGAATTCTGTGATATGCACGACGCTGTGCTCCATTCCATACTTCATAACTTCTTGCCAAAGGAATCTGAAATGCAGCAGGTTTCCTTTGAGCTTCATATGGGATCACCCAGGGCGACTAAAATCCCCCTCTGAATCTGTCAACGGAAGATGAGATCTCCCTGAGATGATTGTCGACTGCATCCTTTATCCTGATTTCTTTGAAAGGCTGTGGCAAGGTTGGCGGTTGCTTGGAAGAGAATTAGACTGTCAAGAATAAAGTTGTGCTCGAGTTCTAATTCCTAGTTACTTCATTCATGCGTTTGGTCATGTGTGTTTGAACCTAGGACCTGCTGCTGCTTCCTGCCCCTAGTGAGGTGTTGTCTGTGAGTCTGTGAGAGGAAGTCCTACCTAGCAGCACATCTATACGTATATCTCTCAGTAAGGCATTTCTTGTTCAGTGCCACTCCTTACCCAGGTGAGGTATTGCATCAAGGACAGAACGATGGTTGAGCCTTCAAATTGTAGTCTGTGAGAGGGAGTTCTACCACGAAGCACATGTGTATCTCTCAGTAAATCATTTCTTGTTCAATGTCGTTCCTTACGCAGATGAGGTATTGCATCAAGGACAGAACGATGGTTGAGCCTTCAAATTGTAGTCTGTGAGAGGGAGTTCTACCACGAAGCACATGTGTATCTCTCAGTAAATCATTTCTTGTTCAATGTCGTTCCTTACGCAGATGAGGTATTGCATCAAGGACAGAACGATGGTTGAGCCTTCAAATTGTAGTCTGTGAGAGGGAGTTCTACCACGAAGCACATGTGTATCTCTCAGTAAATCATTTCTTGTTCAATGTCGTTCCTTACGCAGATGAGGTATTGCATCAAGGACAGAACGATGGTTGAGCCTTCAAATTGTAGTCTGTGAGAGGGAGTTCTACCACGAAGCACATGTGTATCTCTCAGTAAATCATTTCTTGTTCAATGTCGTTCCTTACGCAGATGAGGTATTGCATCAAGGACAGAACGATGGTTGAGCCTTCAAATTGTAGTCTGTGAGAGGGAGTTCTACCACGAAGCACATGTGTATCTCTCAGTAAATCATTTCTTGTTCAATGTCGTTCCTTACGCAGATGAGGTATTGCATCAAGGACAGAACGATGGTTGAGCCTTCAAATTGTAGTCTGTGAGAGGGAGTCCTACATAGCAGCACATCTATGCGTATATATCTCAGTAAGGCAGTTCTTGCTCGATGCCACTCCTTACCCAGGGGCAGGGAATTGGTAAGAGTCAATTAATCACTGTAATGTTGAACTATAGGATAGCAATTTTCAAACATTATCAGCATCATCACATGTACATGCGGCGGCGGTCAAGAGAAAGGCACCGATTGTTCGAATATCACTCCTCATCCTAAGGCAAGGGATCGGGTAGAGTGGTTGAACTGTCCATAACAAAGTGTCCAACTGTCAACAGCATATGTACAAGTAAGATCAAAATAAAAGGCAGTGATTGTTCCTTGTTGCTCTTCACCCAGGGAGGTAGTATCTGGAAGGTTGGACTGAACCTGAGACAAGGTTAACCAATGCAGCATCATTTGGACTAACAGGCATGGCTTGCTACCAAGCTTTCATTTATAATGACTCTCCATACCCAGGAGAGGTTATTCATGTGTCAACTAGTCGACAAATTCACACCCACGTAAAGTCACTTGCACGTATGGCCTGTAGCAAATGGACTACCTGTACCCCAGGGGCCATGGAGCATTTGGTTGCTACAAAATGATAGGGGCATTTGCTGAACAAATGCAAGCTATGATGCATTTTGTAACAAATTTAAAGAATATTTCTCGTCATCGACGTCTTGTTAGGGTGTGGTACATGTAGTAGTCAATCATCAGAACCTCTGGATGAGTACGTTAGTGGGACATGATCGAGAACCCCATTTTTAATGTATTTTTGATTGTCTTTTTTAGATTCTAGCATCGTTTGACTGTCCAAAACAATTGGCGAATCTTCTAGCTTCTTCCATCTGCAGTTCTTATAGTCGGTTTGGCAAGGGAACTCACAGGGTGGTGGCAAGGGATGGTCTTAGAAGTGTAGGTTGTGTATGTGGGGATGCTTATAAATCTCATCCAGGAGTTCGCTCTCCGTCGGCTCCTGAAGATCGTCCCTGAAAGAAGGAATTAATGAATGGTAAGATTTTTTTTTTTAATAGTGTATGAGCAGGACTTAACATTGACCGGGGTCCATGAGCAAACCATTATAAATGAAAGGCAATGTAGATGCATTTTGAAGTTTCAGACTTTCTTAGACGGCATCTCCACAAAACATTTCAGTCCATAAATCATCTTAAATTTACAGTGATAGATTATAACTTTTCTCCACTGTTTTCTCTATCCTCCCATAACAAAACTGTGAAAAGAAAAATTTGACACAAGTTTGTATTTGTGTCCTTCTGACAATGCATCTAAAGAAATACTGTCTGAATTAAATAAACTCTAAATTTTGAAAACAATTATTTGTTATCAAAGACACAATTTTTGGTGTCGAGCATGAGAATGTCTACAGTCGTGATGGCCCGATGAAAGCTCAGTGGTCTCATGATTATCTCTGTCTCTCCTCCCTCCCTCAACTCCCAGCCCCTTCTCTCTCTCTCTCTCTCTCTCTCTCTCTTTTGCCCTTCTCTCTTTCTCCCTGTCTCTCCTCTTTCCTCTCCTCTCTCTCCCCTCCCCTTCTCTCTCTCTCTCTCCATCTTTCAGACGTACCTGAACATTGTATGAACAGACATAAGGTAAGCGGTCGGTCTATTTCCCTCTTCCAAAGATTGCCTCTGTCTCTTCTGACTTCGGTCCCAGGATGTGATGAAATTCTGTTTCACAAGAGGCAAACAATTATACAGGATGAATCACAAATATTGAAAAATAATTATCCATCAATTACTGGAATCACATAATATATAAGTATGATTTTTTTCCTTAAATTGGCAACACTTTTGTTATTAACCACTGTCAAAATAAAATGCATTGATTAATGTTTTTCCTAGCTGCGTGAATATTCATGCATAGCTTTCCATTTGACCTCTGAACTCCCTAATTCTTATTCAGATGCGAAGTCTGGATGCGCGCATTCCTTTTCCTCTGTTCCTTCGTCCTAGGAATTTAGATATGCAAATTTAACACTAGCGCGCATGTGACTGGGTTACGTTTGGGAGAGTGTGAATGTGTACGTGTTATACGTTAGCGAGAGTGGTGGGCAGAAGCCATTTTGTTGCGAGTAGAGAAGGACCTGCTGTGTCGCCCTTGGGGAGGGAGTACGTTTGACAGTGAAGGGAGGATTTTTGGGCTTGCTGTTCAGAGCGAGTGTGGTCCCCTTTTTTATTGCTGCTTTCTCATTCTGCTGTTGAGAGCGGAAAGAGCAGACGACCGTCCTTCGGACACGATCCCTCCGGGAGGCAGGCAACGGGGTCTTCAATCTACAGAATAACTGTAAGTCTTATCGTTAAGCTCACCTCTCATTTTCTTCACATTTATGACCCTGTTTTATGCCCTATAGTGTAAACGGATGCCTGGAGAAATGTTTCTAGATGATGCATATGAATATTTGTCTTTAAGTAATTTAATTGGGATTTGTGTCATGTGAAACGACACAATACATGTTTGAAATATTTATTGTTTTTGTAAATGCCTTTTTCCGGCAGACACGGAAAGTCAGCCATGCTGGATGTCAGCCATTTTGAATATATTAAATGGCAGGTAGCCATCTTGAATTCTGATGCAAACAGAATGCATTAACTGTTTCTGTTATAAACATATTTCTAAAGTCAGAAATAATTTGAAATGTTATTAGCATTGTTTACAAAGGCTGATATGAGATACTGGAAAGGAAGTTTCTGTCTTTAGATATGTTAAAGCTAACTGATTTTGTGTATTTCTATTAATGATGTTTAAGTCAACATTGTATGTTTATATTGTGAGAAAGTCCTTACATGTTAAGAACATTTGTTGATGTATTTTTGTATCAAACTAATATGATGGGATACCATGTTTATTATTGTTTATTGATTGTATTACAGCCGTTTAGGGTGGTGTTCAACCACATTCCATTGATCGACTCTACGAAGTACAAGAGACCGTTTTAGACTGTTTTCAACCCTGCGATATGGTGAACTCATCAAGAGCCATCGAGCCATTCGACCCAGTTCTCGGTCTACATGATTCTACGTGCATCTAACGCGGTGGACATTTTCGCGCACACAATCGTCTGACGCGGTGGACTTTGTCACGAACTCCAACGTTCGTAACACGTTATCCTTTGAACTAACACCGGTTTAGTATAATGGCAGCCTTAATTTAATTGACCCTCTTAGGAAGTTATAAGCTGATATATTTTTGATTTGTCAACGCTCAATATTTGTGAATTTATGTTGCATCTCGTTGTATTGTGTAATTAAAATCCACACTATCATATTACAACTCATTCTTTGACTGATTGTTTTTATATGTGTGTATCGCCACTTAGCCAACCACAATCCTTGTGACAACCACCTACTCTAATTCCAAAACAAAAAATCATTTATTAAAAAATTAAATCATAAAACACATTGAATATATTGGAAACTTGTAGGTCAAATAAATAGAGATTTTATCTTTAGTACAGCATGGCCAATTAAATTTGGCATTTAAAGAAGCATCAAAACAAGATTTGTATTTCCACAAATACAGGCATAAGTTTTGAAATATATATGGTACTTTAGACTAATTAGAATTTGTAAACAATTGCAGCAAGCCACACAATATGTGGAGTTTGTCAAGTGCTACATGTATAGATCTCATGAGTTAAGCACTGTCAGTGAGAATTTATTCTCTAACAGATAATGACACTTTCGTAAAGGTTAGATCCATCAATTAATAAAATAGTTCTCCCTGAACAAATGATGTCAATGCACTTTGTGATGCCAGCCTACCTCCAGGATAATAGCATCGCTATTTTCATATTAATACCATTATCATCATCATCTCAATATCCTCATCATCATTGCAATCATCATCATTATAATCATCAACATCATCATCCCCATCAACCTTTATATCATCATCAATATCATCATCATCATCATCATCATCACAATCATCATCACAATCATCATCATCATCATCAACACCACCACCACCACCACCACCACCACCACCACCACCACCACAACCACCATCATCATCATCATCATTGGCACCGGCATCAACATCATCATCATCAATTTCTCACCTCTAGAATAATGGCAGTGAATACGTTAAGGCAAACCAAGACTGAGGTGAAGTACCAGGCAATGAAATAGATTTGGGACCATCTAAAAACAAGACAAGAAAATCATCAACGATTAAAAATTGCTCCGAATAAACTGAATGTTAGGTAATACCAATACACAATAATGGTGGCTTCTTAGCACATATATCTATCATGCTGTGATGCTTCTGGCGTTCTTAAATTATTAACCCAGTCAAAGCTGGCGGCCAAAAATGAAACGCTCTGGCATATTGGGTACCCGTTGCCTCCTTCGTGGAGAGTAGCAAAAGTTGATTGATGTCTTAACCAAGGACGTTAGTGTTGGGCTGGGATTTGAACCCTCAACCCTAGAATTGTGAGTTAATTGAATGAACCAAGATACCATTACACCTCCGCTAAGAAATAAGAAATGATATCATGTTAATACTCACTGAGAAGCTGTTTTTGAGTAGGCTTCCAGGAAAACATGCCAATTATTCACCACCATGATATCCCAGAGTACAACAATGGCAGACTGAACACAATAGAGTGAAAGAAAAAACAATTTTTTTCATAAAATATCATTTTCAAATTTTCAAGTGAAGGTTTTCAACCAGATTTGCTATGACAAGCTCACAACCACGTACCTGCACAATACATTGAATTTATCCAGGGATACATTGCAAAGAAAAGACAACATGCTTCCATTTAAATCATCAAACAGGTAAAAAAAGAAATCATACACAAGAAACAATAAAAGAATATCTGAGTTATTTTGGCAGAAAAAAGATTACATACTTACGGCAAAATCATCAAAATTATTTGCATAGTAATTCAGCTGCTCATAAGACCCACACATTGGTAATTGGCTGCAAAATAAAAAGTAAATAATGATAACAATAATGATTCAATTCAGTTTATTTGGGTTTTAAAAAAACCATTAAAAATCATAAATACAGAATACATAATAGGCAGGACCTTTAAGAAGCAACTTGTGCTTGTACATGAGGTCCCTATCAAGGTAAACACAATATTAAATTGAATAGCAACAAAAATAAAACTCACAAGGTTCAGTGACACAAAGACGTAACTCCATATTTTGCCAAAATGAGTTTTTGATATCAAAATGAAATGTGAGCTTTCCAGGAAACACAAAGACTTAAAGACTTAAGTCAATGGCTAGTGAAACATAGACTTAACTCCATAAGGCCCAAGTGCTCAGTGACACATAAACCACTTTTTCTAAAAATGGAGTTACATTTTTGTGTCACTGACCCCTCGCTTTGTACATTTAGAAGAAGAAGAAGAAAAAAACTAGATGGAATTCGACTGCGCGCAGTCGAAAATGATGCCTCCGTTATAGAGCAATTTTACAAACCAAAACAGAAAAAAAAAATTGAATTCACGTTCAATGGTAATCCATTGACAGGTTCTCAGAATATTGTGATTACAAGCAATTTCTCATATACATATATGACCCTTTGATCTTTGACCTCATGACCATAAAATCTACTCAGTTCATTGGCTCTGCAAGATGTTCTGAGTTAAATAGTAATCCATCTGTCAGTTCTAATGAGAATGCGTTCACAAGCTATTTTTGCATACATAATGGGCTCTGCAAGTAACAAACATGACCTAATTTTGGCATGAATCCATCAATCGGTTCTTGAGATAACGCGATCACAAGCTGTTTTTGCATTCATTCATGTGCGCTGTGGCCTTTGACCTTTGACCTACGTGCTCCAAAATCTAATCAGATTGTCTTCCTATGGTGATACACACTATCATTAAGTTTGAAGTTTAAATCTCCAGTGGTTCTTGAGATATTATGATAACAATCTCAATTTATGAAATTTCATAAGTTGACCTCTGTGACCCTTGACCTTTGACCTACGTGCTCCAAAATCTAATCAGATCGTCTTCCTATGGTGATACATACTATCCTTAAGTTTGAAGTTTTTACATCTCCAGTGGTTCTTGAGATATCATGATAACAATCTCAATGTATGGAATTTCATAAGTTGACCTCTGTGACCCTTGACCTTTGACATACGTGCTCCAAAATCTAATCAGATTGTTTTCCTATAGTGATACACACTATCACTAAGTTTGAAGTTTAAATCTCCAGTGGTTCTTGAGATATCATGATAACAATCTCAATGTATGGAATTTCATAAGTTGACCTCTGTGACCCTTGACCTTTGACATACGTGCTCCAAAATCTAATCAGATCGTCTTCCTATGGTGATACATACTATCCTTAAGTTTGAAGTTTAAATCTCAAATGGTTCTTGAGATATCGCGCTAACAAACTCAATACAAGGAATTTCATAAGTTGACCTCTGTGACCTGTGACCTTTGACCTACGTACTCCAAAATCTAATCAGATCGTCTTCCTATGGTGATAAATACTATTCCCGAGTCTTAAGTTTAAATCTTAAATGGTTCTTGAGATATTGTGATAACGGTCAAACGGGACGTACGGACGGACGTACGGACGGACAACCCGAAAACATGATGCCTCCGGCACCACCTTCGGTGGCGGAGGCATAAAAAGGCCGACCATGATATGAATGATATGGTCTTCTTTGAGAGGTGGCCACTATTAAAGACAGGTTTGACTGTACATGTGACATGGACATGGCCTTCAAACGTTCACAAACATGCAAAGAACTTACGTTATGTCAGTATTATTGGGTGGTTTGGGACTCATTCCTCGAAAGACTACCATCCCCAAAATAGCAAATACATAGTAGATTACCTGCAACAGAAAGAGAGGAAAATAGTAGTCAAATTTTAATAATCAAGCCCGAGTTTCTCAATACCGCCATGCCTTGAATGGTAAAGACCTAACATTTCTTATAGATCACCTGTGTGGCGATATACATGTATCTAATCATTAATTTACTCCCAAGAGACTCAACAGTTATTCATACCCTCCCTATACCACACAAATTTAAGATGGTAATCCTAACCATACATCTACTTGTTTGGGAAGAAAAATACTCAGAGAATTTCATTATTTTCAAAACAAACCAGAATGTTTTAAACAACCAGCATTAACCCTGACCCTATACCTAACCCTAACCCTAAACCTAAACTTAACCCTAACCCTTAACCGGAATCCACTGATAATCTTGTTTTTAAACAACATGTTGCCCCAAGAAAATGTCGTCCGAGCATTTGTCGGATCACTGGCGACTTACGACAAGGATCCCGATGAAAGCACGTAGGTTCCTGATCAGATCTAGCATAGTACTGACCACAATGGCCATCGTCTGTCAAAACAATCAAACAACGCAATAAAAAAGGCACTTGTTAGCTTTTCTTCATCAAATTGGCAACTCTAATAATCTTGTTTTTGTGACATAACTTCGTAGCAATATATGGAGGGAACTATACGGTAAAGAAAAAAAGTTGCCATTTCATGGGAAAACCATGGTTTTTTCACCTTTCATTGTTTTGCCAATTTAAAAATGTTAATGCTTTTTTTTCTTTTCACATTAATGTGCCTCTAATGGCATACCGTATTATGACATAAATTACACTGTGTTTTATTCAGAGAAACCTGTAGATAAAATCCAGTGTAAACCACACTATGGAGATTTTTTTAAAAGTAGGTCTTCGTAGGCAGGTAGTCTGTGTGTACAGGTTCACATGTTTCAATGACAGACAATATTAAAGATAACCAGGAAATGCGGTCTTCATAGACAGGTGGTCGCTAAAGCAGGAGTCACTGAACACTGTACATACAAGGCAATAAATATGACTTACATTGAAATACATGATTCAACAGTAAAGTTTTCGAGGGAAACACAAATGTGGTCTTTCTATACAGGTGATTGCCAAAGCAGGATTTGCAACTTACGTACTGTACAGAGAATTTGACTTACATTGAAGTGTGTAATTATCCTGAAGAGCCGGAAGGTTATGAGGATGTTTATGATCCTGACAAGATCGTACATAACAAAGCCCACACTGTCGTCTCTGTCAAATCAAAGAAAAAATAATCATAATAGTAACAATATTATATCTGGATTTACATAGCACTATTTTCAGTTAAAAAAAAACACCTAAAGAGGGTGTAGCATGGCAAAGACTGGTTAATGCCGTCTATGACTTCTTTTGGACAACTGCACGTAAACGAAAGGACTTGATTAACGGTCAGCGTGCGCTAGCATTCTCGAAACAGACCGCAGTTCTCCTCACGCTTCAGTTTTGCGTATGTTGCACGCACATGCATACTGCAGTCGCGTCGTCCATAGTTGTATTATAACCGATTGGCCTCCCGAATCAGGCCATGGGAAAGACAAGTTGTCGTGCTACACCCCCTTTAAATGTTCGAAAGGGCTCTAATGTTGTCTCACAGCGTATATTGGTTTTTGTTTTACCAGAGCTCCTTTGGAGCTTTTGAGAGCTAACTCGCTCACTGCCCCTATCAATTGTTTCCACTGCACTTAAAGGGCAAGTCCATTCCGAAAATAACTTTTTTTCAAAAGAAGCAGAAAAATCAGACAAACCAATCAAAAAAAGTTTGAGCAAAATCGGATAACTAATAAGAAAGTTATGCATTTTTAATGACATGAAAAACTTTGAAAATCACAAGACAAATTGGCAACTCACTCATGAGTCTCTGACGTCATTGTCTCATTATCCATGTTATATTGAAAGTAATTTGTTTTTGTGTGGATGAACTTATTTAATAAGTAAATGTTTATTTGATAATAGAGTTACACCTATCAGAAAGCAAAATAAATACATTTCTATAATGGCTAGAGAAGCACAAATCTGCACCAAATTTTGTAAAATTAAGAAATTGAAGCACATTAAACATTAAAAGAAATTATCTTTTGCGAATATTTTTATATCCTGCGTTAATGAGGCTTATAAGAAATGAGAAAACTTACGGATAAAGCCGTGATCCTTCCATGACGAGGTATAAAATTTGCGCTACCTGGGGGGGGGGGGGGGGGGGGGGGAGAAATATAAAATGCATCAAAAATACTTTCATGTCATTTACAAATAACAAATTTATCATGACATAACACAACTAGATTCTAGGCATCTCACTAGGCCTCTCAACTGCTCTCCAAATGCCCCAATATCTGGATTATGATCAGGGAATATTAGCTTGAATTGTGGACCTAACTTTCATGCCATATGTGTGTGTAATCCCACATACCCATTTCTGTGTCCCATGCATGTGATTTTCATCAAGAATGGGTCAATTTCTTAGCCATTTGATCATTCCAAAAGCTCATATGTAATCATATGACCAGAGGGGTGTTTCATAAAGCTGTGCGTAAAGTTACGCATGACTTTACGAATGACTTGAATATGAGCTAAATGGGATTCTCAAATCCTTTTAATTGCATAAGCTAAAGTTGAAATATGCAGATATAGATTCACCTTATCATTTTTAACAAAACATTTTAATGCAAAGTGTATTTTTGGTTACAATTTAATTGAGATTATAGGAAATACAGTCATACTTTGTTAAAATGTCAGAAAACACTTTGGGCATCCCATTTGGCTCTTCATATTCAAATCATCTGTAAAGTCATTCGTAACTTTACGCACAGCTTTCATTTCTTCATTTCATTTCGTTTATTTCCATTTCCAACAAAATAAATAAAGTACATGGGATTGCATTGTACATAGTAAAACAATGAAACTTAACAATATATTTGTAATTGGTCCACAGTGTACAATAGGCATATAAAACAGGTTGGTCATGGAGGGGACTGCTGAAAAGCTGGGCTTGTAGATTGCAGCCCCCTATAACTTATAGTTGCAAAAATAGTATATCAATAATAAAGGAATGCACAAATACATAAACCAATTAAACATAACATAGAAGGAGTGAAAGGGACAGGGAAAGAAGGGAGACAACGAGAGAGGGCAGGGCTCTTACCTTTAACACACACAACACAACACGGGCCGACTGGAATACGGATGGCCAGTACAAAATGAATGAAAATTTCCAAATGTATTTTATTGAGTTAAATAAATTTAAAGAGAGAGAGCTAACGCTTGATAATTACGTAAAAAATATTTTTTTAATTTGAATTTAAAAGAATTTAAACTGGGGGCATTCTTGATGCTAACATCAAGAATGGTCCATAGCTTCGGGCCTGCGTAAGTGAATATGGATTTAGCAAGTAAAGTTCTAGTTAATGGCAGATGAAATTCGTCAGATTGGCGCGTAGGGTATTTGTGTATAGTTTTATTTTTGATGAATATTAAATTAAAGGCTGATGGTAGCGTATTGTTATTTAACTGGTACATAAACTGACCGAGGCTATAACGATATAAATCATTTATTTTCAACACATTATTTTCAACAAATAAAACGTCAGTATGAGATCTCCAGGAAGTGTTACAAATAACACGCATAGCTTTTTTTTGTAGAAGTAGTATTCTATGAAGATAAGAATCGTATGTATTACCCCAAACAATAATACCATAATTTAAGTAGGGCAAAATTAATGTCGAGTAAAGCATTAGTAGGGAGGAGGTTGGCAGAAAAAATTTAACCTTATTTACAATCCCTATGTTGCGAGAGATTGTTCGGCAAATGCTATCAATATGACATTTCCATGAGAGTTTATCGTCTATTATCAGACCTAAAAATGTCATTGAAGTGACGGCTTCTATGTCAGTATTATCTAGTTTAACATTATGTGGTAAGTTACCTATAGAATTGCTGAAGAGCATAAATTTTGTTTTTTGTAAATTTAATGATAACTTATTAGCTCTTATCCATTGTAACAATTTGTCTAATTCAATATTTAGTGTATTGACCAAAATATCAGGATCTGCATGTGAGAAGAGCACATTCGGAAGGAAAGGATATTAGAGGAATTTCGGATATCGTTTATATAGGTAATAAATAAAAGCTTTATGAAACACCCCCCTGTACTCACATGACATGTGATCACAAGACTTTCACTTAACTTTATCATTAAACCATTTGACTTCAACACTTTTACACATGACTGCAAACCATGCCACAATGAAACCGAAAAGACTTACTAGCAGGACTGCTGTGAACAGTGCATCAAGGAGGTTCGTAACCGAGTACTTGAAACACTTCCAGCCAAGAGCCCAGAATTTCAGTACCTAAAATGAAGAAGGAGATTCACAAAGTTAGCGTGGATGTGTCCTGAACAGACATTTTGCTGACCTAACAGATACAGATTCATACAAATCAATCATTTTCTTTACGAGATTCACTCTACGAGCAAAGCAGCTTTATGGCTCAATTATGAAATATCAAATTCCAGGCATAGGATCTGCTGAATGATCGTACTCAGGGTGAAGGTTTCGTACCACAGAGTAGAAGCACACAGCCTCAACGTGTATTTGGATAGATCGTATAATGAACTCACGCACACGCAACATTTGCTCAGTAGAGTGGAATATGATACTCCTTACCAGAATAGAAGCACATAGCCTCAACGTGAATGTGGATAGATCGTATAATGAACTCACGCACACGCATCATTTGTACAGTATAGTGCAATGTGATACTCCTTACTAGAATAGAAGCACATAGCCTCAGCGTGAATGCGGATAGATCGTATAATGAACTCATGCACACGCATCATTTGCTCAGTAGAGTAAAATATGATACTCCTTACTTGTTCTACGCAGTAATAGATGATGAAGACAATGTTGAACTTGGTGAGTTCTGAATCGTCATGGTAAAGGCTTTTATTGTACTGTGTCGAAATCTCAATCTGCAAAATGGTAAGAGAGAAAACATCGGATCTATAAAAGGACACAGAATTCTTGCGTTATGACATAAATGTTAAGAAAGAAAATGTCAGTTCTATAAAAGAACAGTAAATTGCCTTGCCTAAAGACATACAGTTAAAAACTGAATTATTTGTACACTTCAATACCAAGTTTTGTAATTCTTGATGTATGTGAAAAATGTATGTCCCGATTTATGTTTCTTTAGGATGTGACATATTGAAGCTTACATCTAAAAGTATTCAACAAAGGCCCTAATTCAACGTGTCCACGTTTCATTCTAGAGTTACGAAAAACACAACAAACATAAACTTTACAATCTCAATCTGCAAAATGGTAAGAGAGAAAACATCGGATCTATAAAAGGACACAGAATTCTTGCGTTATGACATAAATGTTAAGAAAGAAAATGTCAGTTCTATAAAAGAACAGTAAATTGCCTTGCCTAAAGACATACAGTTAAAAACTGAATTATTTGTACACTTCAATACCAAGTTTTGTAATTCTTGATGTATGTGAAAAATGTATGTCCCGATTTATGTTTCTTTAGGATGTGACATATTGAAGCTTACATCTAAAAGTATTCAACAAAGGCCCTAATTCAACGTGTCCACGTTTCATTCTAGAGTTACGAAAAACACAACAAACATAAACTTTACAAGGGGTAGGAATACTTTATTTCTTAACTGCAAGAATTCAATCCCAACCCAACATCAATTAAAGATAAAGACCAGTTATGGTCATGCGATTGCATTGTGAAAGAAACGTTGTGGAGTCGATCAGAAAAGGTTGATCATCTAGCATATAAGTATTGGTGTGTACTGCAAGGTTCTGGAATCATCAAAATGATAAGAAATTTGGCCCAGTCTTCGTAAAGTTACAAGCACTGTACACAGAAAGATGTATATGGGACTACGCACACGTGCGCGACACATGCGTTTATCTCTCACACACCAATAGATAAACTAATTTACCAAATATATCAATAAGTAGGCGGTTTCCCGGCAAAATTGTTATCATCACGTATTAGTCAAAACATATTCTTTCACATGATTGGTAATAACAGCTTCCATTTCATTTTTTGAAATTGGGGCGTTTCCAATACTGGTCTTTACCTTTAACGTTACTATTAATTGCTGGAAAGTCGGACACTACTCAAACATCACTTAATTTTGGTTCAGACTCAGACAATCTACTCCTAAAATTTACATTAATGTAACTTGTGAGTTATATACTGAAGAAAATGAGTGTTGCTTATGTGTACATCTGATCTATTAAAGCGGAATTAAAAAATGAATAAATAAATTTTCTTAAAAGCACAGCCTCCCGGTAGGTCCAGATTGACATGATCTGCGGTCCGGAGTTTGAGAAGCCCTGGTCTAGAGCAAATGCTAGATCCCCCTGTATGGAACCAAGAGTTCTACTTACACTAATAAAAACAATGTTCACAACTGCCACAGCCGTCCCACAGTAACCAAAGAAACGATGGACGATGCAGGACTGGAGTCTCTTTAGTCTTGGTCTAGTTATTAGTCTAGGACCTGGAATCTGATTTCACAAGAAGTATATAAAAAAATAGGAATTACTACTTGAAGAATGGGTTCTGAGCTCACCAGAAACTTTTGCTTTGCAAATATAGCTTAGTAATATTGCTTTTGATATCCTTCCTAACTGATTTTTTCTTTACCCTGGAGTATCTTCAAAATGATATCTGTCAATGTACATAAAACTTTTCAAAAACATTGTTTCCCAAGAATTTTTGGCCTGATCTTTCATCATTATTTCGAGAAATTAAAAAGTACTTTCCATGTTAACTCAGCGTTGTCATCAACTACATTTGCCTGTGTAAATAAACATCAGCTTTCGACTAATTTCGAGGGAAGTGCTGATCGGTATATTTCCTTGAGCTTAGGCTACTGGAGTAAGCCTCTTTTTATAACTTCAAAGAAATGGCTGTTAACCAGACTCTTTGGAGAGTGGACTGGATGAAAATTTCTTTATTTTCTCTTTTAGTACACCTCGTCTTCGTCTGTTTGAAGGTCGAGACAATCAAAGATTCTCTGAAGCTCAGATTAATGCCTTGCCACAGGACATACATGTATGTGCTGTGCTGGGGATCGCATCCATGACCTTTGCATTTCAAGTCAAGCGCTTAAACCACTCGACTAAGACACCTCTACAGAAAAGGAAAGGGAAAGAAACGCAAAACCAGATGCTTTAGGATTGGTTTGGACTCGATGAAAATTCAGTTTATTTTTTTACTATACAAAAAGTGGTCTTTGTAGACAGGTTCCTTTAGTACATGTTTCAATGAGAAACCATTTTCAAGGGAAACAAAAAATGTGGTCTTTGTAGACAGGTGGTCACTAAAGCAGGTTTGACTGTACTATACCTCATCTTCGTCTGTTTGATGATCGAGGCAATCGAACAGTCCCTGGAACTCTGATGATGTAATCACTCCACCTATATTGCCATCCAGCTCCTACAAATAAACATACAGGAGGGTCAAATCTGACTGACATGAGCGCTATACAAGAACCCACTATTATTATTATTATTATTATTATACCAACAACAAAATGATTGCTCCCCCATTCCTCAATCTCTACTTCCTTCATAGTAGTACCATGTAATATATTTCTCAATGGCCTTTGCTGATCCCTCGCATCCCTCACCCTTCACCTTTTTTTCATAGTACCACGTCAATGAATGTTTTTATTTTTGTATTGTTTAATTTATACTGATTTGTTTGAATATTTTCAGATTTTTTTTTTAAAGAGATGTGAAATAAAATTGAATGTCTCCCTTTAGTGAATTGCCGTTTGTCATAAATAATAATCATCGTTAAATGATTATTAGAATTTGTGGATGGTAGACGAAATGGGCATTAGACAAAATGGGCATTAGACAAACTGGGAATTAGACCAACTGAGTGATAGATCAAATGGGTAGTAGACTTATTGGAGATTAGACCAAATGGAAACTAGACCAAATGACCATGAGCCTAAATGGTCATTATGCCAAATGATAAGTAGACCAAATTATTAGTAGACCATGTGGGTAGTAATCGGGCTTGGTGTAGACCAAACGGCTCTAAACCTCTCCTGTTAGTAACGCTTTTGAATTATCCTTTGATCCAGAATTCTATTAAAAAATTACGCAGGAGCAGAAAGAGCAAAAAATCGCAGAAAATTTTGAGTCTATTTCCAATGCAGTACGTTGTGCCATTCTTGAATAAGAGCTATTGTAACTAATCTCTAATGTCTCTAAATTAGCAACACGGTGTAAAACATGAAATCACTATTTTGAGTTAGAAATTGGCATTCTATCAGTTAAATTTTGCAGCTACTTGTATCTTTGATATTTGTTCATTCAATTAACATTTTTTGTTTTCTTCAGACGATGAAGGAATGGCAAATAAGATGAATTGTCACCATTTAGAGGAGGGAAAAAAGAGCAATTTAGAAAATAAGAAAAACTATGTCATCCAAGAGGTTTATCTTTACACCGTGTTTGCCAAAACGTTTTGTTGTGTAAAGCCTATGTCCCCTCCCCTTTCTCTCCTCCCCTCCCAAGTTACAAGAACAATTAACAAGACCCAAGAACCCTACCTGCTCGATAAAATAACCCGCATATATCCCCTAATACCACTTAAGGCAACTAGCACCTCCTGTCCTTAACAATTAAATCCCCGAAATGTACCCATCTTTAAAAAAATCACCCAGATACTACAGCATTCCATAATTGATTAGGGGGAAATAACTAGTGGGCTTTCAGGAGAATCTTTGCATGGGTTAGGTATTCTGGAAGCTTACAGGGGGATGTTTCACAAAGGCTAAGATCAACTTTAAGTTGGACTTAACTATGGCAGGCCATTCATGCCACTGTTTCTTCTCACCATTATGATCTCCAAATAATATTTTTTCCTTCAATAATGAACTATCGATAAATGTAAATTCTGTAAATTTGCGACCATGATTTGTATGTTCCTTTAGAGACCAATGCCAGGAAGGGTTATAATGAGTGGCATGAATGGCCTGCCATAGTTAAGTCCAACTTATTAAAGTTGATCTTAGTCTTTGTGAAACACCCCCCCTGGATACATTGCTTAAGATGTATGTTTTCAGAAATGAAATGAAAGAATGAATCAATGAATGAGATTATTACTTGTAAAAATAGATAGGCAGATAAAAGGTTATTAACATTTGTAGACCTGCATTCATATTTTTTCTTCTTTATCAATTGGATTTCAAGAAATCCTTTGGCAATATATATGCAACCTTTCCAACATTTCAAATATTCAAAAATTTCATTCATGCTCAATTTAAAAGCATATAATAGTCTTTTTAACCAGCTAGACAAATTGAACAACAATTTCATGAAATAGTTAACACTCTGATCACTGCCGCAAAGAATGTTGGGCACTCGACATACTTACTGTTAAAATGGTCCTTTTGGCTCTCTTTGGTATACTAGCTTGGAGAACCACAGACTTGACCACACTCACACTGACTGTGCATCTATTCAAATATGAGAGAGAATGCGAGAAAATGGGAGAGGAGATGAGAGAGGGAGAGTGGGGAAGGAAGGATATATATAGAGAGAGAAAGGGATCCAGAGCAAGAGAGAGAGAGAGAGAGAGGGGGGGGGGGGGGGGGGAGAGGGGGAGTGGGGAAGGGTAACAGGGAGAAAGATGGTGAGAGAGATAGAGAGAGAAAGAGTAGAGGAGCGAGAAGACAGAGTGAGTTGAGAGATAGAGAGGGGAAGGAAGGATATATATAGAGAGAGAAAGGGATCCAGAGCAAGAGAGAGAGTGGGGAAGGGTAACAGAGAGAAAGAAGGTGAGAGAGATAGAAAGAGTGGAGGGTAGAGGTAGAGAGAGAGAGAGAAAGACAAAGAGATAGAGGAGGAAGGAAGAAGAGGAGAGAAAAAGAGAGAGAGAGAGTGAGAGAGAGAGCAGGGGAGGTAGAGAAAGAGAGATTATTTAGACTTACCTTTATTAACATGCCTTTTAAAAAGTGATTATTACCATGAAATTATGAGTATGCATGGTTGACATCTAATAATAATAATTATAATAATAATGGTTGCTTCTTATATAGCCACATGTCTGTCAGGTCATGACGCTCCTGGCGCTGCCCCGATTATTACCCTGGCTTTAGCAAGGCGGCCATTACAGCGCTCTAGCATTTCAAGGAATAAATTCCTACTAGGTACCTATTTACTTCACCTGGGTTGAGTGTGGCAAATGTACATTAGTGTCTTGCCAAAGGACATTAGTGCGACGGCAGGACTCGAACCGCGGACCATGTGATCGACAGTCTGGCAACGTATCCACTCGACCACGACACCTCTACATGTAATGTAAATTTTTTGTGCTCATCCACTTTTTCACAGTATAAGTCAACCTCAATAAAAGTTTTTGTGCAAAATCTTTTATTATTAAGAATTCGGTGTCACTGTGCTTGGGAGACAAAAATCAAACTAAATCAGTGTAACCCTCGGGTCTCCCCGACAGGTCTAACTGATTGGGGGTGTGCAGGTAGACCACTGCACCAGGGTTTCCCCCTACTCTTATACAATAGTACATTGAGTTATTAATGTGCAAAGGTGGCGACTTTCCTCTACACAGGGCCTCCATAAACATCCTATCTGAGGGGGGCGGGGTATTTTCCACTGTAACAAAGCCTGCGTCTATGAAACAGAGGAGGGGCGCATTAACACACGAGGGTTTTAGTCATTCCCCTGGATTGGATTCGAACCGACGATTTTAGAATCGCCAGGCAGATGCTTAACCAACTGAGGGTGCGTTCAAGCGATTTTTTGAAGCTAGAATCACAAACATGAATCACAAATCAAAACACCAATACAAAACTTGGTTACTGCGGGAGATCGTTCAAGCGATTTTCCATCAACGCCGATTCGCGCTCATTTCAAGCCCAGCCACTGCGCGTCACACTGCGCAGTTTGACGAAGGTAGTATAGGTCAACTGAAATTGTTTACAGCCGACTGTCGGCAAAACCGGAAGCAGGCCTCGATAATGACGTCATACAATCATGATTGAGAACTCTATTTCGTTTAAGCAATTTTTTATCGTCCATGATTCTGCAGAATCACGTTTCAAAACGCATCTTTTTCAGCATTTCATGTTTGCATTTTGAAACATGTTTATCTTTACGACCGACAAAATTGCTCGAAATCGCTTGAATGCAACTGTGTTTTAAACGGCGATTCTAGGGTGAAAAAGTGTCGCTTGAACGCACCCTGAGCCAACTCGCCTCAGATTGCCAACCACTCACCTTTCAATACCTCCGTTGACCGTTCTGATCTGGGCTCTCAACATCTCAAAGGCTGCCTGAAATCCCAGTCTTCTACGGAAGTGACTGGACTGCATTGACGTCTGGTAGAGAAAGGGAACACAATCACTACACTCTTCAATTTGGCAACACTGATAATTTTCTTTCGTGCAGCAATGAATATTATCAATTATAGCAAAACAAAAATTTGTTCGAACAGGATAATAATCATTCATTTGTTCGAATGATGTTGAACAAACTCTTGTCCACTACTCCACACAACCTCTATAATTGAGGACTGACTTTTTACCATTTATTTCTTTAAAGGCGGTTTCATTACTTGAAGTCACTTCAACCTCTCAGACTTTGTGTCATATTTTAATAGGGATTTGGCATTACATGTATCTTCTAATTTACAATACTTTCTATGGTTTATGGTTTGATCTACGACCAGTTTGTCTGTTACCCAATTGGTTCTTTCCCCATATGGTCTATACCCAGCCCTCCACTATCCACATGGTCTACTTATCATTTGGTGTAATGACCATTTAGGCTAGTAATCATTTGGTCTAGTTTTAGTACAGGGAAGAAGGGGAGGAAATCTCGCAAGATACCTCACAGAGTTGCCAATTTGTGTTTGATAGATCGCACCTTCAAAAATTCATAACTTTCTTATTTTTAATTGGTTTTTGCTCAAACTTTCATTGACCTGCTTCTCTCATTTTTCTGCTATTAAAACCAACTAAATATCAGGGTGGACTTCCCCTTTAAGACCTTCAGGAAATTTAATATTTCTTGGGTTTTACTTACAATTAAATATCCTCTGAATTCATTATAGATGACGGCAGTAAGCATATTGAAGAAAAGGTAGAGACCTGTAAGGACAAAGAACAAACAAACAAACAAAATTAAATACACACAGCAACAACAACAAAAAGTAAACACTCATTATTGTTCAACATTTTCATTTAAACTATCAATAGAATATAATAAAA
>JAVYIG010009086.1:0-82078 GCA_035222895.1 Strongylocentrotus droebachiensis | reverse complement strand
GTACGCCCCTGATCATTAGTATTTAAAATCATTAGTTTATTATTATCATTATTATTTAAAATCATTAGTTTATTATTATCATATTATTTAAATCATTAGTTTATTATTATCATTAGTTCATTATTAGTTTATTATTAGTTTATTATTATTAGTAGTATTATTACGAATAAAGGTCCTTATCAGGCCTTTATGAATAGTAACCGGCCCCCTTTCCGTTTTATGATCTAGTGGTCCTTCACGTAGTATAGGAAGTTCCACGTTATAAATAGCGGTCCTTATGATCGACTAGCGAAGGTAGCCTACCCCCATGGGTGTCGATCCCGGGGGGGGGGGATGGGGGGGATATATCCCACCCCCAATATTTCAGGAGGGGGGGGGGGGAAGGCCTGTACAATCATCCCCCCCCCCCCAATAATTCACCATCAAAACAAAACAAAAATGAAGAGAAAAATTAATGATGAGAGCCCGATGAGAGTAGTTAATGACTATTCCTCGCAAGATGACCATCAATATACACATTTTGCTATCTCATTTCCATAATACAAACGTAAAATGAGACAACCGTATATGAGACAAAAATAAATTGAATTCTCGCTCATACGGCTTCATCAGGAATTGATGAATTTATTCAATTTATTCAATCAACAGCATCATAGAAATGCAGTGCGCAAAATGCAAAGCCGCAGCGTTAAAAAGCAACGAGTTAAATGCTAAGAGCAAAGCACAAAAGTGCAAAAAAAAAGTAGAGAGTGGGAGAGAGAGAGAGATAATAAGAGACAGAGAGGATACAGGCGCGCGTAGCCAGGTGGGGGGGGGGGGGGGAGGTGGTGGGGGAGGTCGCCCCAGACCCAAAAAAAAACGCCGGCCAAAAAAAAAGAGAGAGAGAGAGAGAAAGAAGAAAGGAAGAGGACGTAGGAATAAAAAGATTAAGAGTCGAGAACTGTACAACGAATCGTCATCTTTTCTCTAATAATGTAATGAAACGTCAAAGCTTCCGTGCTTCGCGCGGAAGGGGGGGGGGGGCGGAATTCAGACAAGGTTTAAGAGTCGAGAACGGTACAATGAATCGTCTTCTTAATTTACGTAATAATTTAATGAAATTTCAGAGCTTCCGCGCTATGCGTGGAGGAAAGGGGAACTGAATTCAGACAAGGATTAAGAGTCGAGAACGGTACAACGCATCGTCTTCTTTCACTAATAATTTAATGAAACGTCAAAGCTTCCGCGCTTTGCGCAGGAGGGGGGGGGGTAACTGAATTCAGACAAGGATTAAGAGTCGAGAATGGTACAACGAATCGTCTACTTTCTTTAATAATTTAATGAAATGTCAGAGCTTCCGCGCTACGCGCGGAGGAAGGGGAACTTAATTCAAACAAGGAAGAGTCGAGAACGGTACGTACAACTAATCGTCTTCTTTCTCTAATAATTTAATGAAACATCAAAGCCCCCTCCCTGCACCCACCCCCTAGGGAGTGCGCTTCGCGCGCTCTGTAAGTGCACGCTTCGCGTGCTCGCTCCCGCCCCCCCTTAAATAAAATCATTGCTACGCGCTTCAGAGGATAATAACCCAAGTTGCAAGCCCATGTGGTACCCACATGGGTCCATATTCTCTGAAATGTACGTTATCTTAATGAGGGTGACTTGAAAAAAGTTAATAACTTGTAAGGGAGGGGGTGCAACCTGCCACACGCTTCTACCTCTTGGTTGCTTTGATCCATTGCCGAAAATATTTTGGCACCTATCATCCCCCCCAACCACGGATACAAATCGACACCGTTGCCTATACCCCCTTTATAAACTGTCCTGAAGAAACACTCGATGCCAAGGCCCGAAGTGTACGTGCGGTAGATCGAGCCAAAGACGTGAACTGAGTAATTAATATATACTCGAAGGCTTAGTTTATAGCACCCGTTCGGCCTGCAAGACAACAACACATTTGTATTTGATACGTTTGTAGTCATAATTATGGATAAGTATCATTAAATAAGTATTTTGGGTAATGATTTACTTCTACTTGCTTTCGAGTTAAATATTTTCCCTAATGATTTTATATAAACTCAATTTGAATATGCCTAAATTTGCTTCTTTAATTATTAAACATGCTAAAATTAATTAAGCAAAGATTAATTCAGATACCGGTAGTGCATATTAAGTCTTCTCTTAATTCTCTGGGACAATTCGAATCATTATTCTTGGACAAAAAGGAGAAATTGTGTTTGTTACGTGGGGGGGGGGGGGGGGGCTATAATATGCAGGTATAAGTGAAAAGCTGCATTTCATAGCTAAATTTGTCGAAGATCCATTCAAGATGGGGGCTACCAGAGTGGCCCCCTCCCCCCCCCCCCCCAAAAAAAAGGGGGAGCAATAAAGCTGGGTCGGTTGCGGGGCGCCTGGTTAATTCAGTCGCCCTCATCAAATCCTGCACACGCCTATGGTATACACGTTGACAATAAATTCCAAATATTGTGATAGCATTTCCGAAAGCTAGTTCTAGAATCTAGTCTACATAGTTATTACAATTTTGTTGTGTGCATGCTGTGCTATCAAAATCTTAAAATCATGGTAAACTCTGAACACTCCCCTCCCCCCCCCCCAAAAAAAAAAAAAAAAAAAAAAAATAATAATAATAATAATAAAATCATCCATTCAAGCAAATCAAGCATCAAAGTTTGCGAATCAAACGATTTTTAACTATTTCTCATGGTCAATATGTTGTTATTTTTGCCAATTGAATTGTACATATCAGCGGAGAATGGCCCTGTACGTACGGTAGATGGCGGCAGACTTTGTTATTGTCGGCAAGAATTTATATTCGTCATTTCCAGCTGACAGATCGAACGAATTGCTGATCACAAGATTTGTAAAATATCACCTTTTTCTTTGGTAAGCGAGTTATTTTAGCCGTCATCGCACCTACCTTTATATTATTATGATACATATTTCATTCAATTGTGACCTTAGAATGTGAGAAAATGGCAGTGACAGTGTTTTGAATGAGGCATGTGTGTGCATGGATGGGTGAGAGAGAAACTCGGAAAGGAGCATCACTCGTACTCCGTTGAGCTGAGCGGAGTGGAGTGGACTCGATCGAGATCGAGATCGAGGAAAGCCACCGCATTGGCATTGCCATCGCACCAGTTAAAACTAGACGAGTAGTCAGGTAGTAGTTATTTGAAAGGCTGATGTGCACTTTAAAATAAAAGCAATTAGTGTAAAGAGGTGTGCACGCAGAGAGTTTGCTAAATTTAGTAAACACAGTGCCTGGCCGGCCCTAGACCGAATTTTCCGTCTCTTTCGTTCGTTAGCCTCTTATTGGGGTAGGGTCGGCTGGCTCTCTCTTTAGAGACGGAAGCCGTTTATACACATGTCCTTGCTAACGCCACGGCCAACTCTGGTCGTAGCGTTTTGCCCCCAAAATCCCCCAAAATGTCATTTTACCTCATGCATTGATTATTTAAAATTAGGAGAAGGTTTTTTTTACTACCTCGGTTCCACTTACCAACTTGACTGTAGGCCTATAATGCGTTTAATGGTCCCTTTTCAGGAAATTACGGGTCTAAATTGACAGCCGTGTTGAAAGTCATGCAGTGGTGTTCCGTAGTCTTCCTGCGTATGTTGTTATTTTTTATTTATCTAAATCTCATCCCTTCTAGTCTGTGCGCAAGGAAAAATGATTATGAAGGAGATGCTGTGATAACGTCATTACGAACTCGTAGCTCGTGCACATTGATTTCACAGCATCTCCTTCATAATCATTTTTGCCTTGCGCACAGACTAGAAGGGATGAGATTTAGATAAATAAAAAATAACAACATACGCAGGAAGACTACGGAACACCACTGCATGACTTTCAACACGGCTGTCAATTTAGACCCGTAATTTCCTGAAAAGGGACCATTAAACGCATTATACAGTCAAGTTGGTAAGTGGAACCGAGGTAGTAAAACCTTCTCCTAATTTTAAATAATCAATGCATGAGGTAAAATGACATTTTGGGGGATTTTGGGGGCAAAACGCTACGACCAGAGTTGGCCGTGGCGTTAGCAAGGACATGTGTATAAACGGCTTCCGTCTCTAAAGAGAGAGCCAGCCGACCCTACCCCAATAAGAGGCTAACGAACGAAAGAGACGGAAAATTCGGTCTAGGCCGGCCCTGGACGATTTTTTAATCTTCAATTTGGGATCGTTTTTCACCACTTTTTTTTTTTTTGAATAAAAAATGTGTGATATTCAAACCTTTAGGGCTCGTGATCCTGAAGGTGAAACTCAATAAATGAGGTGTCATATGAAAGAGCGATGTTACGCGATGTAACCATGGTTTGGACTGAGCGGAGCGCAGGCCTCCTTAATTAGCTGTAGCTGATCCAACAAATAGGGGGAAGGCTATTTTTACAAAGAAGATTACGCACTGCAGTGTGGTGTGTGCCATGTCCAAAATGTGTGTAGGCCTCAATCCAGGTGCAAAATATATATATATACAGTTAGGGAGGCCAATGCCCGGGCGTAAGGCTTCTACGCCTACGATTTGTGCGCTCGTCGTCCAAGTCAGAAAATTGTCTGAAAGAAAAAAACAAAATAAGAATATCTATGGAATAAAATATAGAGTTCTATAACAAATACACAATTGTACACTCCAAAACATACCTATAATCACGGGTCTGTAATGGTTTTTCACCATTTGTTGACGATCTTGCAGATTTTGACGTATTTTAATCCAATAATTTAACGCGCACAGAGGGGTCCTAGAGGGCGCAGAGGTTTGCTCACTAAAATCCTTCTCAATGACTGAAGGTAGAGCCTAAAAATATGGAATCAATTTAATATCAAAGAACTTGTGGCGTTCCCCAGGGCTCCATTTTGGGACCACTTTTATTCATCTTGTATATTAATGATTTTCAACGCTCATCAAGTGTATTATCATTCATATTTTTTGCTGATGACTCAAGTGTATTTTTTTCTCATAAATGTCCACAAATATTGTTGAATACTGTTAATGAAGAGGTTCGAAAAGTAATGAAGTGGATTAATGCTAATAGGTTATCCTTGAATCTTCAGAAAACTAATTATATACTGTTCAGTAATTCAGTTAATATTTTGCCGGGCGAAGTGGCATTTAATAATAACCCAATTGAGAGAGTAACTTCAACAAAATTTCTTGGGATTTACATAGATGAGAAACTGAATTGGAAAACTCATGTGGACAAATTAAGTAAAGTGGTGTCAAGAAATACTGGTGTTATTTATAAGTTGAGATCATGTATACCTCAAGAGGTATTGTTCATTTTGTACTCTACTCTTATTTTATCATATATTAATTATGGTATGTTGGCATGGGGCAAATCATCCAAAACTCAAATCCACAGGCTCTTTGTTGTGCAGAAGCGGGTTATTAGAATAATTTGTAAGGCGAATTATCGTGCACATACAAATCTACTTTATTATGAAAACGGTATTCTAAAACTAGAAGATCTCTATTCAATGCAACTTGGAACGCTCATGTTTAGCATTCACTCTGGGGACCTCCCTCCTGCCCTTGCTCAAATCTTTAGAAGAAATAACCAAATTCACAGCTATAATACCAGACAGGCTTCTGCTCTCCATTTACCATATGCAAGGACAACATTCACTCTGAATACTCTAATGTCCACTGGCCCCAGGTTCTGGAATTCACTTGATACTACTATAACAAATGCTTCAAGTATCTCAGTTTTTAAACGTAGACTTAAGTCATATTTACTTCACAAGTATGTCGATGACACATGAATGTGTTATCAAGCTTCATTTTTCGTGTACTGTAGCATATTAAACTCTACTCTCGATCTATTTTTTTGTTATTTCTTGACTTTGACATAATCCCCTATCCCTTTTCTTTTTTTCTTCTTCTTTGTCATCTGTACATATACCATATATTCCTACTTGTCGTTCTTGACCTCTGCACTCAGAGAGCAATAACTCATCAATGTCTCGACTTGGTGTCAGCTTGGGTTTGTCCATATTAGATCGCCCTCCCATGGGTGGGTTGATTTTTTTTTTTTTTTTTGCTCATATGATACATTTTTTCACACACACGGTGAGCTTGTTAGCTCACCCGGTGTGATGGGGATGTGCGCATCTTCGGGTATACTTGTTGTAGTCATCCATGCTGTGGTCGATGCATCGTTGGGTAGTTGTTCTCTGAGAGTATTTTGTAAATAGTTTTATATATTCCATATTTGTTGTTGTATTCATGAATCAGTTATCTTTGTCACATCATATGAGGGGGCCTTAACTTAACAAGCTGTGCTTCAACCAAGGTCTCCTCGTCTTTCTCTATTCTACATTGTACTGTTATTGTTCTGTTATGATTATACTCTATTATATTTTGTCACATGTGTTTTCTGGAAGACAAATAAAACTTGAACTTGAACTTGAACTTTTGATAGAGATTAACATATCAGATGTGCACAAATGTCACTTTTAACAACTAGAAAATATAAAGTAAAAAGATTATATCTTTTTAGATACAGATTTTTAGAAACTGCACATTCGAAGGTAGATAGAGTACAATGTTTATGTCAATCTTGCGTTGGTTTGAGGCCGATAGCTACAGCCATCTCAAATTGAGAAGGAAAACTGTGAACAGAGATGTCATTGTTCCAGCCCCAAATACAGGTCTTGCGACATCATTATATGAATATGTATGAGCTCTGGTCACATCGCGCGCAAAACAAATTTGACGTAGTCTCACACATAGTACCTTATTCTCAGCACTAGACACCAGTGTCGTGCAGTAATGTATGAGAAGTGTTAAAAAAGACATTTCAGTAAAAAAAAAAAGTCTACGTGAGCAGTCTATGCTTCAATTGAGAAGTGGAATGAATGCCATGATTTGAAGGTGTGTGTTTTAGTGTATGATATGGTTAGTGAGAGAGAGAGAGAGTCAGAGAGAGGGAGAGAAATATCTCTGTCAGTACACGTCTACGTATGCAGTCCGTATTGTGTTCGCTGCAAGTTGGATTTATCAATCGCGATCGTTGATAATGCAGTGTCAGATTGATCTTTACTCATGTGGAAATATTGGAATACATCTCAAAACTAAGGTAGGCCTATTTATTTATTTTTACTTTACTTTTATTTTCATTTCCGATTTTTTAATGAGTGGCTTTCGAGCTTTATCTCTATGTTTTGACCCTCCATGCCATGGCTGCTAGCATGGCTCGTTGCGGCTTGCATGCAATTACCGTACCTGTCCTGTAGTACTGTGTCGGTGTGTGCGACCGATTCAAGGCTAGCCGGTGATGATGACTGTACTTTCGCGCGAAGCTTTGAACTTGTTGTCCGGGCAACGACAAGCCTATTCCCTCAGGCCTGTCTAATTCTCAACGTAATGAAATTGATTGTTTCAAGGCTCTTACGTACGGCCAGGCGTAGAAGGAAGGGAGTGCTTAAAAGCTGGATATCTCCTATTTTATGGAACTTCTGGAGTCGTCAGATGGGTGAGTTGTCTTAGTGAAAGAAAATGCTGTCTTTTAATCTTTGTTTTATAATAAACAAATTAGTAATTAAAAAGTTAGATTTTGGCATTGGCCTCCCTAATACAGTGATGTGCTGTTAAAAACGTGGACAGCGATGTGCTGCCATCAGTTGGACGCTTGTCACGCTTCCTTCAATGCCCTTTTAAAGGCATCCAGAGAAACTTGTTACTTTACCAAGACTAGGCCAAATTTATTATGATTTTGATGACTCCAGAACTTTGCAGTACACACCAATACTAACATGCTACATGATCAACTTGTTCTGATCTATTCCACACCTTTTCTTTCACAATGCAATCGGATGACCAGAACTCAACTTTATCTTTAATATGATCCATAGATTCCATACAATACACACAAATGGGCTTCTGACCTCATGCAGACTCAGAGTGGTGTTTAGCTTATTGTACATGAATATGTAGGTTTGTTACTTTTCTCATTTTGTATTAAAACAATATCTCCTACAGGAGATGCGCCTCTAACTAAAGACTGAAATGAACTTTTCTAAGTCTGTATCCTATTTCATTTCAGACAGATCATCGTTGTGATAATGAAGGCTGATCAAGCATGACTGATATATTACGTGTGACTCTTCTGGATGTATGCCATGGCATGCGGGATGCTGTGCTTGGTTCTCTCTTCGTCTTTCGGGTTGATGCCGAGATGGAGAAGATACAAGAGGAGATGAGGAAGAAAAGGGAGGAGAAGATGATGGAAGCTAGACGAAGACCGCTCCCTCAGAGGGAGAAGAAACAAGAGTAAGGTCTATTCGTTCAGTGTGGTTCAAAAATAAAGGTTCAAATGTGAAAAATTGCAACCTGAAAGAAGTGTGAACTGATGCGTGAGAAGCACAAAGTCCCTTGCGGCCAGGTTTCAGGGCCCTTATTGTCGCCCAAGGAAACCCTGACAGTCTTAGATGATCTCTCCTGCAATCTGAGCCATATGTTATGACCAACATTTCATAAATACCTTTTTGTAATCATGGATTTAACATGTCGCTGATATTTAGGTAGCTTAGTGAAATTTAGTGGCACAAAAAGACGTGTCTGGAACACAACAGGTATAACAGTCGGTGATATTTGTTCATTAGAAATTCTTTTTTATTTAAACGTACCTGAATGTAAGGTTGGGTAACATTAAGCCTAATCGAGAAAGTACATGTATTTACCAGCTGTACACATGTGTGATAAAATGATAATATTCAACAATAATACATTTTGTGTTCTGGATGTGTCTTTTCAGGCTTCAACATATTGCTAAGCTCCCTTAAACCTGTCAGTGTTACGTGTTAAAATGTCTTCAGGACTACCCCGGTTCAATCAATGTTCCGAGTTTAGTTCCTACCCACTGCCCATTCCTTTTGTTGAGAGAAAGAACAATTCCAGAGTTTGTTCATATTATCAAATTAATACCCTTACAGCTCTTGGCAAGTTGGCAGATGATTTACTCTCATATTTTGTACATGACTTTCAGAGACTTTACAGTTTACACTGTCACTCTATTAGTAATAAAAAAAAAAGAAGATTGATGCCAATTTAGAGAAAGACATGTGACTTCAGGACAATAGATGGACAAATCGTTCAACAGAATGGCACCAAAGATGGAAAAGAGAAGAAGAGGAAGGCAGAAGAGAAGATCATACATGTGAACAGTCGCTTGGACTAGGATAGCTAGAGACAGAAGAGAATGGAAATGTTATGAGGAGGGCTTTGTCCAACGTCTGGATGAACTATAGCCTCATAGATAGATAGATGGATGTGATCAATTTAGCCCTAAAAGACGAATCCCTGTCGTGGAATCAGTGAAAAAAATACTCAAGGGCTCAGGGCGAAATAGCCCCCGAAATGCCAAAAAAGAGCCCCCGAAAATCAGAAAAGAGCCCCCTTAAATTTGCATAGAGTTCAATGCAAAACAAATTTTAGAATGTTCTTTTCATGCAGGCAAGGTTGAAAAGTAGCCCCCGAAAATTAAATATTCATTTTTTCCCTGATTTCTTCTTCATTCTACCCCCCCTCCCCCCCCCCCCAGGGAGCCTAAGGTCATGCATCGGATCCTGCAGTGCTGTGCTCTGAATGTAGGGGTGTTCTGGCTGAGCTTGATAGTCTTCAACAATGTGCTGCTGCCCCTGCTTCAGTGGGTGACTACTTTCATCGCAGGTGAGAACCTAGTCCAGATTCTGTCCCTTTCTTATACATGTATATTTTTTATTCCTCAATCACACGCATCGCACACACAGTGGGGTGTCTCCATGCCCCAGCCTCCCACTCAATGTTATTTAGGGTACGCATATGTGCAGGGCTCTGATCAAGGGCACCTCAGTGTTACATATGATGTGAATTTTAAAAGTCAATTATAGACTGTGGCAACATTATTTTTGTAATCTGCAAACATTATGCAACATATAGCTAACAAATCAGACCTTAACAAATTGCCGTTAAGTGGCAATCAGTAGCTAAATATCACATCATCAAAAATGTTACGTACATAACTCGGTGTCCACTTCATGCTGATATTTCCCTTATAATTTTAATTTTTCTGACAAAGTACATTAGATGTTAAAACATACTGTAAACAAAACTCAAACCCATTGCCATATCAACTTTTTTCAATTTAGTTATTAGAATATGGCCAAAACAAATGTGGACACCGAGTTATGTACAGTACATCTTATTCTCTTCATGCTTTCTCTTTGCCTCATTGTCAGATATGGTTTTGCATTAGTCTAATAACGACTTCAATTGAAGGAATGATGTGTTTCCTGAATGAAACATAATTTGCAATGTGTAAATAGTTTGTAAACTACTATTACAGGACTGAAATGTAAGATTTCTGTACTTACATATAATCGTACATAACTGTGGACACCAAAAGTAAGTAGTTTTACATTCAAATAATATTTAAATTCTTGTTCCTTAAATTCAATAAATGTTTGTTTAAATGAAAATGCAGAAGGGTGCAATTCACGCTGTATGGAATAAATAAATTTATTTATGATAATTATTTCAAATTTTTGATTGGTAGTAACGTACATAACTCGGTGTCTTTTCATAATGGTGTCTTAGTTATGTACATGACATGAAAAAGTTCAAACTGCAATATTTTGTAATATTCTTCTCACCAAATCAGACGTGTGTATGTCTTATACATTTTTTACTACCTTACCATGACAAATAACTAAATATAGGTGGTCTTATTGGAAAAACAAAACATGGAATACGTACATAACTGTCACGTACATAACTCGGTGTCCACATTCATTGTTGATTAAATAACACATACAAGTTAAAATGGGGAATCCAATGTTATCAGTGCTCTTCATTCACCTATATACACCATTACATTATCATTTTGAAAGAATACATGTTTTTGTATAGATTCTGTTGCACTGGTATGTACATAACTGCAGGACACCAAACATTTTCCATTTACAGAAATCAAAATATTTTTAAAACGATGACCCAGAATGAAATGATCTGATTGGAAATCAAAGATAAAGTGAAACTAAACATTATAACATTGCAATCTTGTAAATAAATCAATTATTTATGCACCATTTTTCAGTTAGTAAAGTTTGAAATTTGCAGGACACCAAAGTTATGTACATATCACAAAAATTGTATCACATGTAAATGGAATAAGAAAGTAAAATAATAGGAATTAACTCAACAGAAATGTTAATTATTACATAGATTCTACATCAAGATAAAAAAAAATCATAAGTTTTGCATCCCATTAGTAAAAAATCTGGTAACCAATTAGTGCATGTTTTGAATGTAACATTAAAAGTGCTAAAAATAGGCCTTTTTACATCATAAAATTGCTCTAAAATCTTTAATTTGAACTCAATGAAGCTGAAACCTTGTTTGGAGCTTCCCCTGATGGTACTTTCTAATATAAAAATGCTAATTTGTGTCTGGGTCTCATGGTTTTGGATAATTAAACAATTTCCCAGTGTTCAATCTAAGGGTACCCTTGATCTGAGCCATGCACATATGCATGTTTCCTCCCTTTTCAGCCCCCCCCCCCCTATAAGTCCGGTGTGTAAAGTCAATACTGGCAGATCTTTTTGTTTGTTACGAGCCAGAGATTTTGGGAACGTGAATGCGGTCCCTTTGTTCCCGGAGTGTGGGGGGGGGGGGGGGCCGAGCTCCCTGCACTCATTGCCTTATCCCCCAAACAACCGTCAACATGAGAGGCAAGGACTACTGTCACCGGTTGAGCATTGAGAGGGTGTTATTTTCTCAGCTGAATAGGCGCGCAACACAGAGACAGTCCTGGGACCCGTTTCAAAAACTCTTTTTTTCAATGACAAATGACAATCATCGGTGACAAATCTGCTGATAACCAATCAGGAACAAGGATTTCAGTAGCTTATAACAAAAACTGTCATTTGTCACTGATGACAAGTTTTGTGAAACACCCCCCAGGCTGTGGACTAGTAAGAACCTTATGACTGGTCACCACAATACCTTCGTTAAACCTTAACCGATCACTCAAACGAGACAAGCTACTGTCTAGATATGCAGGGGGTCTTTGTATTGATGTCACATGGTGGTTGTCATGAAATCTTGCTCTATGAGCAATAATATGATTTTATCTGAGGAATGAAGAAAGAAAACAAAATAATTGAGAGCCTACCACTACTTGGTCCTAAGAATTTTCATGCCTAACCTACATGTAAGTGCCTTTTGATCGTAACCCTTCATGACCTTTGACCTTTGAACAGGTGCGGCCGGGTCAGAGAACCTTGTCTGGTCCTGGATGAAACCTATGCTGTCGTATACGTTCAGTGCATTCTGGGTTCTTCCTCTGTTTCTACTCAGCAAGGCGGTCAGTGCACTGTGGTTTCAAGTAAGTAGCTATTTCATTCCACATACCATATTGCAAGTTTCAATCTGTTCATTTATTTAAAGACAAACTTGAGTTCTGGGCCCCGTCTTACAAAGAGTTGATATCAATTGCAAATTATTTGAAAGAGATATCATTTGTAACTATGTACAGGTACATAAGAGATAGGAGACTGCAAACTTGCGATTGATTTCGATCAATCATAAGTCTTTGTAAGACAGGGCTCTGGTAAATATAGAAATTAAATTCTCACAGAATCCAACGAAACTTACACTGAATGTTCAAGATTACAAATGAATGACATGTGCCAAACAACTTTGGTAGAAAATGTATATTGGCTGAGTTATATGAGCATAGAAAGATCAGGAAATCCAGGTAAGTAGGCCCGACACCATGTAATACAGTTCACTATTTGCAAAAGGGAGTTGTGGTTTTTATCGAAGGTGATGCCCAGTATTAGTTTTTGTGCAGGATAAACAATCCAGAATAAATCAGCAATTTTCTCTCAAAACAGATTCCCATACCAGAGCTCAAGATTAGCTTTAATTTTTCTTACCAAAATGCAATCCCTTTTTAATTTTTTTTAAACAGCTAATGTTATTATAAATTGTGCGCCAGTTACGTTCAATTGTCAAGCTTTATTGGTTATTACGGATGCCCCATTTTCTATTTGTGCAATGGTTTATACTTTCATATTTTCTTTATATTTTGAATGTTATTATGTCAATTTATATAGGGGGTGGTAGTTTTCTGGCTTACTTGGAATCATTGGGTCATCACGTCCAGTCGGTAGGTCACGTTACACAAACTTTGTGAAAGCTGAAGATCACGTGAAGATGCATGTTAAGGATGTGACCTTTCGTAGCTGAGAAGGGTTTATGTCACAAACATTACCCCCGACACTACATGAATAAAGGGGCTTGTTTTCGCAAAAGTTCAGGTAACGTGACCAACCGCTCCGGCACGATGACCCGATGATTCAAAGTTAGCCTAATTTCCTGAGGTTTACATAATTATTTTTGTTTAAAGTTGATTTTGTATACCTTTATTCAGTTGACGTTCATTTTGCTGTTTCTTGTTTTTGTTTCACTGTATAGGACATAGCAGATCTTGCCTATAGAAATAGACAAATTGTAATACAAAAAAAGCCAATAACAAAAAAAAAACATGAAGAAAACAAAATCAAGTCAGAATCTTGTTACATGTGCAGAGGTTTGTTAATGTTATTCTTCATTTTCTTCATACTTCTGTATAGCTAATCAAATGTCGCCTATTCTTTCGGGGGGTGGGGGGCATTTCCTGATGTTTACATGAAGACTTTTTTTTTAAAGTTGATTTTGTATGCCTTGATTCAATTGACGTTCATTTTGCTGTTGCTTTTCCTTGTTTCACCGTATAGGACATAGCAGATCTTGCGTATAGAAAGTCAAGAGGCAGGCCCCAACTACCAAGCTTAAGCAGGCTCATAGCTGATCTTCTATTCAGTGTTCTTATACAGATATTATTTTTACTACAGGTAAGTTGGCTTTCTGTCAGGAGATACATTTGTTAAAGGTAGTCCTATGTACTGCAAAGCTGTAGAACAAAAAATGCATCGGGACACAAAAGTATATTTCAAGAAATGATACAACAAAAGTTTGAATTAACTTATACATCCATGTACATATATATCATTAGCTTGAGCATCTGTTTCTATACAGTGAAACCTGCGTATGACGAATACCTGAGGGAGACAATAATAATGGTCTTTATAGGCAGGTGGCCTTTATGTACAGGTTCCTTTAGTACAGGTTTCAATGAGAAAATACTTCAAGAGAAACAAATAATGTGGTCTTTATAGACAGGTGGTCTGATACGGTTGGTCGCTAAAGCAGGTTTCACTGTAGTATAATGTAGAAGTCAACAAGTACAATGCATAGTAAACTAATCAAAAAACGGTAGTAAACAATCTCATCAGTTATCTTGGAAAGAGACTTGACCGTTTCTATCAATAATAGTAATGGTTTTGTGTGATATAGATCATGGTGTCTATCTTCATTAAGATATACATGTATCTAAGTGAATTGATAAGGGCGAAAATAATTTCTTTGTGCACGGAGCATCATTATTTCTTGTATTTTTGTGCATTTTCTCAAACTCCGAGCAGAAATATAGATTTTCTTCTAAGTTTCTTGATATTGTGTTTCCCCTAGAGCATGGTGGTTAGCTTAGTACCAATTAAAGGAGTGAGTCAGTTTCTGAGCATGTTTCACCTTTCGCTACTCAACGCTCTCTATGCATTTGAGTACAAGTGGTTTAATATGGGTAAGTTCAATTCAATTCAATTCAATTTATTCAGATTCCATCTTTGTATACAAATATTTGAAAAAGACATTAGTAAGAAGATGTGCAATTCCACGCATCACGCATGAATGCATTTGGATGATATAAACATAAAATGTAAATGATGACAGAATTAAATTTGGAACAGCTGTAAAAAAAAAAAAAAAAGTTTTGTAAAGACAGCTTCCCTGATAAAACAGGATTTGACAAACATAGCTGGGGGGGGGGGGGGGGACAAATATCAAGTAAATTGTATTAAACAGACTAATTGAAAAAATTGCAATTTGTACCACACAAACCCAGAACACAACATGATAGGACAAGAAAGAGGAAGGTTGAGAAAAAAGAAAATAGAGGAAAAGGGGAGAAAGGGAACCTAATACATACATTAAGTGTGAGTCACGTATACAAAAATGAAATAAAAAACTAAGGTTTGTGCTTCGAACTTAGTTGAATGATTTATTGAGTACTGATTATCAACCTCTCTACCCTCCACCATCCTATTGGACCTTCTACTCTCAACAGGGTCTATCAAGTTTTCTATTCTTTTCGCGTATCTTCTGATCACCAGTGAATTTGATACCATTTTCCCAGATTGTTCCCGTTCTTGATACATATGCGCCTGGTGATGAAAAGCATTTGTAAGCGTTTTCATGTAAGCAATTGATGTACAAGCCTTAATGAGACACACCCACCCCTCTCCCCATGTGTGGTAGCTACATTGAACAACAGGTCAACAGACACATTACCTCAGTCTTGTTTCCCCCATCTCTCTCTCTCTCTCTCAGGATGGGAAGTGCACACAAGGATAGCTTACATCGAGACCAACTGGCCGTACTTCTTAGGGTTTGGTCTACCTCTAGCCCTCATCACATCGCTGCCCAAGTCGTACTTTGTGAGTGGTTGTGTGTTCTCCACAGTCTTCCCTCTCTTCATCATTAGCGGCAATGAGGCACAACCTCCACCCAAGGCATGGTTAGTAAAGGCTTCTTAAAGGGACTTGGTGATATTGTTCAGATGAGATAAAATTGTGCTAAGGTATTGACGTTAATGCTAGATGTACAATTAAAGATAATCTGAAAGTTTGAGTGAAAACAGACCATTATTAATGATAACAATTTGGAAAAACTTATCTGATTGATTCCTTAATTCTCTCAACTATATTATTACAATTTAATTACACCCAAGGCATGGTTAGTAAATTAGGCTTCTTAAGATGTGTCGCAGTAATTAAAAGGCAGGTGGAAGCAAAAGTACTCAAACTACTACTTCTACTACTTCTACTAAAAAAATACTAATACTACTACAGTCAAACCTGCTTTAGTGACCACCTGTCTACAAAGGCCATGTTTCTTGTTTCCGTTTAAAATGGTTTCTAATTGAAACATGCACTGGAGGAACTTGTCTACAAAGACCACTTTTTGTGTTTCCCTTGGGCGGTCACTATAGGCAGGTTTGACTGTAGCAGTCTTCTGAGTGCTGCAGGAAAGGAGGAATTCTGTTCTACTGATACATGTATTTATTTTTTGATTATTTTTTCCACAGTGACTTCCAAGTTCGTATATTCTCATTCGTTGTGGGCGTGGCCAACAAACTATTCTACCGGACTGTGAAAGGACCAATCAAATCGTCTCGGAGTCGATGAAAGGACCAATCAAATCGTCTCGGAGTCTATGAAAACAAGTGCTGTGATCAGGACATTATTTCTGTAATCCAAGTTTTCTACGGATGCAGCAACTTTTTGTTTGTGACATATAGCAAGTACTGAACAGAATGCCATGTCGTTGGCACTAACAGCGATAATGCAGAAATTAGTATAATCTACCCAGGAGCATTTGTAAAGGTAGAAGAGGAGAAAGGGGTAATGGAAAACAGCCTCAGAGATTGTGATTGTGTAAAACTATTGATCTTTCTAACATGACAGTTTTTGTTATAACCTATTGAAATCCTTGCTTCCAATTGGTTATCAGCAGATTTGTCACTGATTTTTGTCATTAGTCATTGAGAGAAGGCTTTGTGAAACAGGTCCCTGGTCATGAAATATGCCTGTAATTACTTGCCGATACTTTTGCTGTGGTATATTATAGGACATACACTATGGATTGTCCTACCTAACACGTAATATATGCAGTTTGCATTCTGACTATTGAAATACAATAATTGTAACGGGTGAATTGAGTAATGTGTAACTAGGCACTAAAAGAAAAATACAAAGTTTTGGTATGTTGTCATGAATTTGGTTCAAATGAACATATTGGAAGCATATGCATCCTACAATATTCAGTGATCGTTGTCACGGTTGAAATCGAGTCTAAAGTTATGAAATTGTAAAAAATAAAGTCTCTATGTTGTATAGCTCCCTCTCAAGTTCAAGATATTAAGCAAGCTATACAAACAAAAATTGACTAAAATCAACCGATTGGCTATTCCTGTTTGGAAATTATATATCACAACTATATATTCAGAGATTTTCATGATCGCAGATACCATTGTATGGCCGTAGCCGGTATTTGAAATTTATCAAAATTTACTGGGATTACCGGTAAATTTCGATATTCCATTTTTCTCAAAAGCAGAAGTGTTATAGGGGTTACATTTTCTAGTGCTAATAATATATCCACAGGGCATCCAAATATATCGAAATTGTAAAGAATCACTATCCAGCCAATATTCAAAATTTCCCAAAACTTTGTATTACCTTTAACAAAGATTCATGCATTGAATTTGGTTTCATTAAGAAAGTTTCCTATTGCTAGCAAGGCAACTGCAACTTTGGAGAGAACGTTTTCCTTGCCAAGCCAACAAATGGGAGTCATTTATATATAACAGGTTTGGAAAATCTTGCACTGACTGGAAGAATCGAGGGGAGGAGGTGTAGGGATAGAAGGAGGGTTCTGTGGGAGAGTAGCCTAAGGAGTGCGATTTTTGAAAGTGGAATTGATCACGGGGAGAATAAATTACTTATAGAATATGGGACAGAGAGTTGTGGCACTCCATGGTCGCCAACGTTTCAGGACATGGCACGTAGAGAGTGAGAGAGATTTAACAGGCCGACAGTTTGTATGAAGGCTATCAGCTAAAGGTTGATGGGTTTCATTTCATTTATCTTTATTCAGTGTGTAAGGGAGATCCAAGTCTGATGAGTTGTATATCATTTTGAAGCATTTAGAAACAGACCTGAAATTTGATAAAAAGAATATATATACTTTCTTTGTCGAGCTATTTTGCAATTACAGTTTGTTATTTTTGTTGTAATAATATTTAACAGAGAGACAATTTCTTCAAGATCTACTTCCGAAAGGAGTTTTTAGTATTGACATATGTAATAGGACATTCAAAAGTCAGGGTTATTCATGGGACTATAATAATTACCAGAAGATAATGGAATGATGAAATATTTATATGACAATCATAAAACTATTATTTAATTAAAATGGAACTTAGGCTATCTTAAACCTCAAAACTCTTAAATCTTAAAATTGCCAGGATATACTGGGTCGATCGTTATTCAAATAAAAAAAACTAATAGTGAAGAATTTTGGTGTTTAAAAAGAAACTGCATGTAATTTTTTTACAGCCATTCATCCTGTAAAAGTCCATGTTAATCTCTATTAAAATAAGTAAACAATACATTTAAAGCCATGAAATAAAGCTGATATAATTATTGAACAAAATATATGAAACTGTGAATTAAGCTGAAATAATTTCATTGTGACAATATGGATTTCAGAAGTATGATAATGTATATTACGGGACGAAAATCGATGAAACAGTAATCAAGGCTTTTGAAATCAAACTCATGCCATTTATGGAGGAATTTTTAATTCAGCCCACCTTCAGAAATGCTGTCGTTTTTTGTACATTGTTTTACCAGCTCATCATTCCCTGCATTTGTTTATCCCGACTTCAAAATTTGTTCCTGTTTATAGTTTGATATGTTTACATTTGCATTTACATCGAGAACAAGCTTTCATTAAATTTATTAAAGTCAGCATTTTCCGTCTAACGAGGGGTTACTCAGAGCTGCCAAACATTTTGTTTTTGCCTGAATTACCTGTACTCCGTTTTCTTCATAAAATATTCCGCACGTCAAACAACTGCCCTAAAATGGTGATTTGATCACAAATTCAATAGAAAACTAATTTTAAAACATACTTGAAGAGAAAAATATTCTCATAAAGAATGAAAAGCCGACAATACCAAAATAACCACACACAAAATACCTGCTTGTATGGAAAAAACACCATGAGGAATGAACATTTCTGCATTGGAAGTGTGTTGCACGTGGTTGTAAGTTTTTTTTGTTGCTTAAATTTCCGTTTTTTGGCCATCGTGATTCCTTTTTTTGGTCGCACAAGGTTGGCAGCTCTGGTTACTGCCTTTTGCTCGATGATAACACTCCCTCCCTCGACTTCTTCTTGTCTTTAGCATCCTCCTCATTTAGACCAACCTTACCACTTTCTTCCCTCGCCATTATGTTTCCATGAAATCTTTGTTCTTCCTTTCCCTTTTATGCCATCCACTTCCAGATCCCAAGCTCTTTTCACAGGTTCATCATCTTCCCTTCTGAACACATGACCCATCCATCTCAATCCACTTCTCTTTACCACTTCCACCAGTTTCTCTCAGACCAACCTGTCCATGAGCTCACTTTTGTTCTTTCTATCAGACAATTTTACATACCGGTACACATCTTCTGTACCATGGCTCTTGGTCTTCTCCTCTTGGTACATGCACAACATTACTTATTATAGGCTCTGTATAAGCTTGGCTTGTTAGAACTCTTGTGAGTATAATGTGCCGCAGGATTCCATATCCTCAAACTGCTGGCGAACAGAGCAACAAGACCAAGCTCTGTAATTATTAGGATCTCTGTCCAGTAGTGCCGTGTTTGTGCCATCGAACTGGATCGACCAAAGCAATTGATTCATAATATATATATATATATATAATATTTTTTCCCGTAACATGAGAGTAATTTTAATAGTTTCATACTATTAATTAAATGTAATGTTAACTGTTATTGTATAATTGTTTTAAATGGGGGCACGCTACAAGAGTCCTATCTCGCACCCCGGGGCAACGTGTCTGACACGGCCGGTTGTAGCAACTACTCCGAAGATCAAGATTACATTAATCTTGATTTAAGGACACACAAACGAACGGTCTTCTCCTCAAGATATCTTCGACTGTCTTCACCTCTCAGTTTCTGAACCATATTTTGATTTGATTTTGATTTGATTTATTTACCAACAGCAATACATTTCATGATTTCATACATTTCATACAATAATTTACATATACAGGAAGAGAAACTATTGGTTGGTAAAAGGGGCCAGATGACAGCACATGTGCTAGTCGAGCCTAACCCCTTAAACAGCTAAACAAAGTATTTTGGTACAAATCAGTATAGAGAATTTAACAAAACAAAAAATAATGAATTTACTTTTACAATCGATACTTAAAAAAAAAACAAGAATCAGTACTCAACAATGTCTTACAATATACAAACTAATAATGTAAAATATTAATTATGAATTGTGTACACTTGATATTTCATTCATGACTTGTTCAACAAATGACTTGTAACAGAATTCCGAAACCCATTTCTAGACCTTGTCAATCTGACAATAATAGGTAATCTATTCCAAAATTCACTGCCCAAAAAAGACAATGAAAATTGATCTTGTGTCGTTCTTAATATACCATCACTGTTCAAACACAAGCCTTATAGATCTTGCACCATCATAAACCTTCTCTGAGCTAGAATCGAGGCTAGCTCATTACACTTCATCCACCCCAATCAGCCTCTTCTCGCCACTGCAATCACACATCCACCATCACTGTTGATTTAATCCAAAAGATAACTTAAAGAGATAGTTGAATTCTGGTCATGTGATTGCATTGTGAAGGAAACGATGTGGAATCGATCAGGAAAGGTTGATCATCTAGCATTTAAGTATTGGTGTGTACTGCAAGGTTCTGGAATCCTCAAAATAACAAGAAATTTGGCCCAGTCATAAAAATCTGTCCTGATTTTCATGTTGTGACATGCAATATTTAGAATATGAAAGCACTTGAAGAGCTGTGCTTTTCAGGGAACATTGTTTATCTGATGTTCTTTCACACTTGCATAACAATGATAATGCTCACAAATTATTGTTCACCTCATCCCAGAACTCCACCTTCTCTTAATCCCTTCTGCATTTCTCACACACACAACTCTCAGCCATTATCTTAAAGGAGTAAATATTTTCATTTAATAGTTTTAACCAGGCTCATGAAACTGGAATATTTTGTGGGTCTACATGAAGATAAAAAAAGAACCCATTTGACAGAATATACATTACACCTGTATTATAATTCAAGTAGTATGTACCTCACATATAAACGGCTTTAAACATAAAAGGAACAGAAGAAGCATACAAACTTACAAAGAAAGAGATCAATTTATGTATGCAAACAAATGATTTCATTTGACTTGATTTAATTTTATTTCTGCATTTTTCCAAATACAATAACTGAATAACATGTAAATGTAAGGTATAATAAGCAAACAATAATAACTTCTTCAAAATGTACATATATACATATAATAATAAACTTAATATTTCTATGATATAGTATGAATTTAAAGTATTATCTATTTGTGAAAAATTTCAGGAGACGCTTGACTAGGATGGCGGCCTCAAGAGAAAAATCTTAAATTTGAATAAATATGTGTTCTCTGGACTTTGTGTACGAGTTTATAAGTGTATGTGTTTATTGTGCGTATTTGTGTGGCGAATGGTGGATGTGTACGTAGCTCTGTGTTGCATGGTGGGATAGAAACAAAGAAATAAATCAAATGCATCAATCACTTTTCATTAAATCAAGATCTTTAAGGTCATGGACATTTCGGTTGCACCTTTGCCACACATGCTGAATCCAATATACAGGGGAAGCTAACCGGATAATGTAAGTAAAAACTTGTGCCATTCCGATGGAGTGTACATAACGGAGAGTAACCGGATTTTGGAGTGATCAGAATATTTGACCACAACACTTAGATCACAGGTTGACCCAGAGACGCCATGTGTTTTGTTGACAGCCACTGAGCCAGGTAGAAGAAATTAAAAGCAATTAAAAAAGTAAACCACAAATAAAATGGCAGAAAACTTAGGTTTCATTTGGACCAACGAATACAGTAAGGCACCACTGATCACTGTGTGGGGAGAAGCAGAGATAAAGAGAATTCTGGAAGGGAAAACTAAGAGGAATCAAGTTGCCTACCAAAAAATAACTGGATATTGCGTCCTGTGCAACAAGACGCAAGTAATCAGCAAGATAAAGTACCTGAAGACTCAGTTCACGAACGGGAAGAAGGCCAACAGAAGCGGTGCAGGAAAGGATGACATCCTTAAAGTGTGTCCATGGTAGGACGAACTCATGCCAATACTCGATTCAGGTAAGCTTAAACTTAAGCTGAAAGATATATTCATGTATAATTATTAGCATGCATTTAATTGAAGTGTAAAACTTTTCCAACAAGTGTGATGCCGTCTGATGAATAGTGCATGATTTCAACATAAATGGCTTTGGCCTTTACTGGTATGTACTTTTCTGTGCGCATGTATAACATCTCTATACGGTTCATTTCACGTTAAGTGTACACTTTTTGAAAAATGGGGTTTTCCCCATTTTGGCATCTTTTAAACAATTATTATTTTATGTTGGCCATTTTATTTGATGGACCTTATCAACAGCAACCTACAGTTCAATTTTCATAACACTGCAAACATTATTTCTGTTAATTTCAGCATTTTTAGTGCATTTTTAACGGAAAAGGGATTCTCATTTCATAATTTTGATAATGTTCATTGATATCTTACATGAATCTATTGAGAGTTGTGTAAAATTTTAATGTTTTAGTGTCAGCACAGCCACTATGTAACATCATAAAACTTATTTGACCAAATTTGACCAATAAATGTGAAAATGATGAATATTTTTGTAAAAGGCATCTTTTCCGTTAAAATTAAAAAACATGTCCTCTCCATAACATTGAGGCCAGCAGCAGTGACTTAAAATGATATATATGGGCCTAAACTCTATTTAAATAATCTTCAGAATGTTTGAAAATGAGGACATGTCTCAAATCAATGAACAAAATATGTGATATATATTTTATTGCTTGGTTAATTTGATGACTTTATTTTCCATTAAAAGTGTGTCCTCTCCATAACAGGTATTTTCTTCATATATTAAAGCACTGAGGCTTGCACTATCTATGGCACTGGTATATACAATAATAATATGCCTCCATTTAATATCATGAAATGTGATTTTCCATCTACATATCTATAGATGGTCAGTATCTCACACTAATGCAATGTTAAACTGAATGTCCTCTCCATAACAGAGTTACCCATTGTTAACAATGTACAGAAACAATTATTTTTTTATAGTATAATCACTTCCTTCATGTAAGAAAACATTGATATGTTGTTCCACTCAGTATAAGAATTCATTAAATATCATGTCAACAGCTATAATTTTATTTTGGTATTGATTTTCATTAATTCCTCTATGTAATTGGGTAATTTCTGAATGCAAAGACAGAAATATTCTCACAACATAGTCTGATATTAAATACATTTTAAAGTGCAATATTTGTAAGTGTGTAACTGACAAAATCTACTGATCATTGCAATCATTTACCACCCTGGTAGCAATATAATGTATGCCATTAGGTTGTTAAGGAGAGGACACATTTTTTTAACCAGGCACTTCAAGTAGGGAAAACAAATCCTCTGACCTTTGCCCCATATACATCCATCCCTATGTTTATGTAGTCAATACATTGGAGCATGGGAGTGCATGCACATAGCAGTGTTTTCCTTGGACCAACTGCAATGCACCACTTTTACTTATGAGCATGTGTGATGTTGGTCAAATTATGCAGCCTTGACAAATATAAGTCAAAAGATTACAGTTATTGTTCAACTATCAGGTATGTATATTATTTCTATGTTTTTAACCAAAGAAATCTCAGAAATAACATTATGATTTGAGGGATTTAAAAGTAAATTATGGCTGAGAAAATAGCAAAATAAACATGCGATGTAGGGTCTGATTCAGTGGTATTATTTTGTGTGCTGTCCCACATGCAGTCTTCTGTGTAGGGTGAACAGGAAATACCATGTGGTTTGGGGGAAATATGATGTAGAGTCAGCCTGGTTTGTTTTGATTGATAAACAATTTAGGATTGCTTTGGACTTGTTTCTTTCTAAATGAAATGTCTTTGCAGGAGATAGAATTTGGCTTTAACACCCATAGTAATGTCAGACAACTAGACTTTGTGATAATTTGTTTTGTGAAAAATGAAGACATCCATACAGACAGTGAAACTGATGTCTATATTAATATTCTTCTGTAGAGATTACAGTACCTAGTTTGGATCACTCAACATTCGTTTAGGGTAGAACAATCAATTTTTAAATTGAAATACATTTGGTGTTTTATTTATTGAAGTAATAGTAATATGTAGTTGTTACAACACACTAAATAAAAATATGAGTGATTAATTAATGCTTGATCAAAATACTGAAAGTTTGATAAGCCTGTACAAACAAATTTGTGTGTATGAGAGGTCACATGATAGCGGTTGTGTGGTAAGGTGTATGTGAGTAATAATGCTTGAATTTCCTGGACCCTAGCTCTACTTAAAATAAAATAAAATAAATAGATGACGCATCGCCATGTGATATGTACAATTTGGTCTTTTAGAGATTGCCTTTGAATTTATCATTTCAATGCAGGTAAATGAATCCTGAACATCATGGCATTTAAAGTTAAATTTAATTGGAGCCTGAGATCACAAACTAGAGAAAAAGACAAAAATGACTGTGAGAAAACTTGTGGAACCAGCAGAACTGCAAAGTTTTTTAGTAACATGAAGGTTACTAAACCTACAAGATTCAAAGAACACTCAGAGAAGGATGCTGCCCGAAAGAGGAAGGCATACATTAGTATAGAGGATAAGGCCATGAAACAGAAGGCTGAACAAAGACGTAAATGGGCAGCTTCTAAACAAGAGCAACGAAAGAAGAAGAGTAAGAAGGTGTGTCAAAGGAATGAAGGGGAAAAGCCTTTCAAAGATTTGACACAAGAAGAGAGGAAGGAATACTTCAAGCTGAAGATGAAGGAGTCAAGAGCGAGAATGTCAAAACAAAAGAAAACCACAGTAAAGCAAAAAGACAAAGAAAGGAAGAAAACACCACGCTCAACAGCATGCCTGGAAAACGAACAACCTGACCAGGAAACCACTAACCTCGAATCACAGATAATACCACAAACCCCAACATGCCCTGAAGATGAAGTTAACAGTAGGCCTACAGACAAACATGATGAGGAAGCCACCAATTCAGGAAGACAGTCAAACACAGGAAGAAAAGTGAAGAGGCCTCGTCGGAAAGGAAACAGCTCAGCAACCTTCTACAGAAAACGTCAGAAAATAATGAAAGCTATGCCACAGAGTCCAAGAACTTATGCTCAACTGGTAGAATCACTGACCTTTGGACCATCTGCAACACCAAGAAAGAAACAACAGTTGATAAACCAAGGGATCAACATCAGCCCAGAAGCTGATATAATAGCTTCAAATATAAAGAAACATATCAAAAGTGCTGTTCTGCAAGCCAGTACCAGAGATCCCGAGCCACCGATTATCAATGAATGCATGAACTCTAAAAGAAGCCAACCAAAGCACTTTGCTCGCAGCTACAAGTACTTCGATCGCACTTGTCGCCGTGCTCGTCGATTTCTGGGAGTGAATAGAAGGTCATGGCAGAAAGTCCGAAAGCACAAAGCGAAAGATATAATCATAGAGATCAAGAAAACAAGATGCACTCACCATCTGTAACTACTGGTGGTCGTCAGAAGTTTCTCGACCTGTGCCTCTCAAAAAAAGAGTGAAACATGGCATTCCCACTCACCATCTGGAGTGTTCATACTCCACTGCTTACCAACGATTCAAAGCCAAATATCCCGAAATTAAAGTTGGATACGTGAAATTCATCCACTTCCGACCGTAGAATGTGAGGCACATGAAAGCGGCAGAGCGAGCCGTCTGCTGCTGCATTAAATGTGAAAACATTAAGATGAAGTTGAATGCCATTAACAGGCGAGCTTCTTCTAAATCAGTGCCCAAGCTTAGTTCTGATGAAGCATCTCTTGCACAAATGACAATGTGCAAATCTGAAAACAGCCAAATTTCACCCAAGCCATGCATAGATCGTGAATGTCCTAACTGTGGTGTGAAAAACATAACCAAACTAGATGGAATTTTGACTGCGCGCAGTCGAAAATGATGCCTCCGCCATGGAGCAATTTAAACAAGTTTGGAGTTTAAATCTCCAGTGGTTCTTGAGATATCATGATAACAATCTCAATGTATGGAATTTGATAAGTTGACCTCTGTGACCCTTGACCTTTGACCTACGTGCTCCAAAATCTAATCATATTGTCTTCCTATGGTGATACACAGTATCATTAAGTTTGAAGTTTAAATCTCCAGTGGTTCTTGAGATATTATGATATGGTGATACATACTATCATTAAGTTTGAAGTGAAAATTCTCCAGTGGTTCTTGAGATATCGCGATAACGATCTCAATGTATGGAATTTCATAAGTTGACCTCTGTGACCCTTGACCTGTGACCTACGTGCTCCAAAATCTAATCAGATTGTCTTCCTATGGTGATACATACATGTACTATCATCAAGTTTGGAGTTTAAATCTCCAGTGGTTCTTGAGATATCATGATAACAATCTCAATGTATGGAATTTCATAAGTTGACCTCTGTGACCCTTGACCTTTGACCTACGTGCTCCAAAATCTACTCAGATTGTCTTCCTATGGTGATACACACTATCATTAAGTTTGAAGTTTAAATCTCCAGTGGTTCTTGAGATATTATGATAACAATCTCAATGTATGGAATTTCATAAGTTGACCTCTGTGACCCTTGACCTTTGACCTACGTGCTCCAAAATCTAATCAGATCGTCTTCCTATGGTGATACATACTATCCTTAAGTTTGAAGTTTTTACATCTCCAGTGGTTCTTGAGATATCATGATAACAATCTCAATGTATGGAATTTCATAAGTTGACCTCTATGACCCTTGACCTTTGACCTACGTGCTCCAAAATGTAATCAGATTGTTTTCCTATAGTGATACACACTATCACTAAGTTTGAAGTTTAAATCTCCAGTGGTTCTTGAGATATCATAACAATCTCAATGTATGGAATTTCATAAGTTGACCTCTGTGACCCTTGACCTTTGACATACGTGCTCCAAAATCTAATCAGATCGTCTTCCTATGGTGATACATACTATCCTTAAGTTTGAAGTTTAAATCTCAAATGGTTCTTGAGATATCGCGCTAACAAACTCAATACAAGGAATTTCATAAGTTGACCTCTGTGACCTGTGACCTTTGACCTATGTACTCCAAAATTTAATCAGATCGTCTTCCTATGGTGATAAATACTATTCCCGAGTCTTAAGTTTAAATCTTAAATGGTTCTTGAGATATTGTGATAACGGTCAAACGGGACGGACGTACGGACGGACAACCCGAAAACATGATGCCTCCGGCACCACCTTCGGTGGCGGAGGCATAACAACTAGGCCCACTGCTGGAAACAGACATCGAAAGCAAAGTGCAGTACAAAAAGTGGAAACGTGTTGAGAGAGAGATACATGCCAAAAACAAAGTGAGCACCATCAAAGTAATAGATCTGGTAGACTTGGAAGGCACACTTTCAGGTACTTGAATCAGTCGATATCTAAATGACATTCATTTCAGAGTGGAACAATGCTCTGAATAGCATTATCATCAAGATATCAAAACCATTGTGAATGAACACTTGTATGTATTTTCTTAATCCACCCATCTGTGAGACTAATTTTTATTATATTCATAGATGAGATTAGGGAAGGCGACAAAATCTGTACTAATCAGCGAGCCGTGAGGGACTACCTATTGGTGGAACCTGTTTACGGTCAACGCCCAGAGAACTTGTGTTGGTGAGACAGCCACCGTGAAAGAGTACAATGAGAGGAAGGAAGTGGATGGAAAGATAATGATAAAGGTCTCAATTTCCTTTTTGAATGTAAACTTGTATGTATTTACTAATAATCAAGCCATCTGAGAGACTATTAAAAAAAATATTCATAGATGAGATTAGGGCTGTCGATAAGAGCTGGACTAATCAGCGAGCCGTGAGAGACTATCTATTGGTGGACCTGTTTACGGTCAATGCCCAGAGAACTTGTGTTGGTGAGATAGCCAGCATGAAAGAGTAAGAGGAGAGGAAGGAAGTTGACGGAAAAACTATGATAAAGATCTCACATTTCCTTTTTAAGATCATTTTTTATTTCATAAATGGGATTAGGGCAGGGGATAAGAGCTGGACTAATCAGCGTGCAGTGAGAGACTATCTATTGGTGGACCTGTTTACGGTCAATGCCCAGAGAACTTGTGTTGGTGAGATAGCCAGCATGAAAGAGTAAGAGGAGAGGAAGGAAGTTGACGGAAAAACTATGATAAAGATCTCACATTTCCTTTTTAAGATCATTTTTTATTTCATAAATGGGATTAGGGCAGGGGATAAGAGCTGGACTAATCAGCGTGCAGTGAGAGACTATCTATTGGTGGACCTGTTTACGGTCAATGCCCAGAGAACTTGTGTTGGTGAGATAGCCAGCATGAAAGAGTAAGAGGAGAGGAAGGAAGTTGACGGAAAAACTATGATAAAGATCTCACATTTCCTTTTTAAGATCATTTTTTATTTCATAAATGGGATTAGGGCAGGGGATAAGAGCTGGACTAATCAGCGTGCAGTGAGAGACTATCTATTGGTGGAACCTGTTTACGGTCAACGCCCAGAGAACTTGTGTTGGTGAGATAGCCACCATGAAAGAGTACAATGAGAGGAAGGAAATGGATGGAAAGACCATGATAAAGATCTCACATGATTTCCTTTTTACAATAATTTTTTATTTCATAGATGAGATTAGGGCAGGCGACAAGAAGCGTGCAGTGCAGGATTATTTACTGCTGAACCAGTTCACTGTAAATGCCCAATGAACTTGTGTTGGTGAGATAGCCACCATGAAAAGAGTAAGAGAAGAGGAAGGAAGTGGATGGAAAGACAATGATAAAGATCTCATATTTCCTTTTTATTTTATTTTAAATTTTGTTTCAGGCTCAACGAAATTGGAAAAAAATTGTGAATGTAAACTTGTATGTATTTATACTAAATCCACCCATCTGTGAGACTAATTGTTATTATGTTCATAGATGGGATTAGGGCAGGCGACAAAAGCTGGGCTAATTAGCGAGCCATGCGGGATTACTTATCGGTGGACCTGTTGTGGTCAATGCCCAGAGAACTTGTGTTGGTGAGACAGCCACCATGACAGAATATGAGGAGAGGAAGGAAGTGGACAGAAACACAATAATAAAGGCCTCACATTTCCTTTTTGATGCCTTGCTCCTAAGCCAGGATGCAGCTAAAATGGCGAGTTTTATGAACCACAGTTATGAGACTCAGGGAAAGTACTACGTTGCCGCTCAAACCGAATTAGACAACTATGCCTTGCAGTGAGTTCATCAAGAGCTTATGGAACAAGAAGGTAGTGTCTATAGCAACAACACAAAGATTATCTTGTTACCTATGGAAGTGTCATTTCTAGTAACACATTTCAACGTCATATAACTTAATTCCTAGAGATGGGGCCTGCCCTGCAGATGTTTTCTTCAGCAGGGCTGGTTCCATTATCTTGAAGGAGTTTGTGGAGAAGGTGAGGCTTCTCACATTCTCTTACTTCCCAACCAAAAATGGGGAAGACTATCTCTTCCTACACTCCAATGGGCGAGCTATTCGCGATATTGGACCAATACTGGACACGCTTTGGTGTGCGGAAGGGAATGGCGGGCGATTCTTCCCTCAAACTCTTAGGGAGACAGTGTGCACCAAGGTAACATTTCATTTGTCCCTGGGGTGATCATCAGCATCGCCATTATATTCCAGTTTAACCATATCATGAGTTGCAATCTTTTTATGCCCATTTAAAATGGTTAGACCAGAGAATGCCTTGTTCCTAACGATGTGGCCAAGATGACGACTCTTGGCGAGCCTAATGAATCACTCTTAGGAGACTCAGGGGAAATATTATGTTTCTGCCCAAACGGAGATGGAAAATTATGCCTGCAGTGAGTTCATTGAGAGCTTATGGCACAAGAACGTAGTTTAAAGTGTCTATAGTAACACATATGTTTAACAGCAAAGAAAGCTTTCAGTCTGGAGCAAAATTCATACTATCAAGAGTGGGGAGAGTATATTTCCCTGAAGTAGCATCGGAGGATGTACATACAATCATGGAGCTTAATTGTAGGGAACTACAAGGCGGGGCTCACAAAGTCCATTCTCAAGAGAGAGGCAGAGAATCGGAGCAAAATCGCTGATACTTTTTATGAATATTTCCTTTTTTCTTTGTATCTATTCAAAAGTTTGATGGATATAATTCTGCATGCATTCCACAATTCATCGCTATCGTATTAATTTTGTGTGACAATCCATTGAGACAAAACACCTTTTCCCGCAAGACATCGTGCCATCTCATGGAGCTTTGAAAAGAAAGTGTAAGAGATGTGGCAGCCTGAACAGTAATGCAAGGATAAAATGCTCATTCTGCAATGATCAGTTGGTTGCCCCAAAATATGTCAGCAAGGAAAGCTTTCAGTCAGGAGCCAGTTTCCCACTGAGCCCTGAAAAACCAACTTGAGGCAATAAGTCTTTTTGACATGCATGTCAGAGTGGAACAATGCTCTGAATAGCATTATCATCAAGATATCAAAACCATTGTGAATGTTAACTTGTATGTATTTTCTTAATCCACCCATCTGTGAGACTATTTTTAAAAATATTCATAGATGAGATTAGGGCAGGTAACAAAAGCTGGGCTAATCAGCGAGCCGTGAGGGACTACCTATTGGTGGACCTGTTTACGGTCAATGCCCAGAGAACTTGTGTCGATGAGATGGCCACTATGAAAGAATACAATGAGAGGAAGGAAATGGATGGAAAGACCATGATAAAGGTCTCATGTTTCCTTTTTACATAAATTTTTTATTTCATAGATGAGATTAGGGCAGGCGACAAGAAGCGTGCAGTGCAGGATTATTTACTGCTGAACCAGTTCACTGTAAATGCCCAATGAACTTGTGTCGGTGAGATAGCCACCATGAAAGAGTAAGAGAAGAGGAAGGAAGTGGATAGAAAGACGATGATAAAGATCTCACATTTCCTTTTTATTTTATTTTTAATTTTGTTTCAGGCTCAAACAGAATGGAAAAAAATTGTGAATGTAAACTTGTATGCATTTACTTAATCAAGCCATCTAAGAGACTATTTTTTTAAATATTCATAGATGAGATTAGGGCCGCCGATAAGAGCTAGGCTAATCAGCGAGCCATGCGGGATTACTTATCGGTGGAACCTGTTGTGGTCAATGCCCAGAGAACTTGTGTTGGTGAGACAGCCACCATGACAGAATATGAGGAGAGGAAGGAAGTGGACAGACACAATGATAAAGGTCTCACATTTCCTTTTTGATGCCTTGCTCCTAAGGATGCAGCTAAAATGGCGAGTTTTATGAATAATAATAATATTCATAAAGCGCAACATATCTATATCTAGAGATGCTCAAGGCGCATACAAATAATTTAAATTAATGAACTACTCTTTGAATACAAGACTCAGGGAAAGTACTACATTTCCGCTCAAACCGAATTAGACAACTATGCTTGCAGAGAGCTTATGGAACAAGAAGGTAGTGTCTATAACAACAACACATAGATTATCTTGTTACCTATGGAAGTGTCATTTCTAGTAACACATTTCAACGCTATGAAACTTCCTATAGATGGGGCCTGGCCTGCAGATGCTTTCTTCAGCAAGGCTGGTTCCATTATCCTGAGGGAGTTTGTGGAGAAGGTGAGGCTTCTCACATTCTCTTACTTCCCAACCAAAAATGGGGAAGACTATCTCTTCCTACACTCCAATGGGCGAGCTATTCGGGACATAGGACCAATATTGGACACGCATTTGGTGTACGGAAGGGAATGGCGGGCGATTCTTCCCTACAACTGTTTAATTGATCACTTTTTATGCCCATTCAAAATGGTTAGACCAGAAAATGACTTGCTCCTAACGATGCGGCCAAGATGGCGAGCCTCATGAATCACTCTTATGAGACTCAGGGGAAGTATTATGTTGCCGCCCAAACGGAGATGGAAAATTATGCCTGCAGTGAGTTCATTGAGAGCTTATGGAACAAGAAGGTAGTTTAAAGTGTCTATACTAACACATATGTTTAACAGCAAAGAAAGCTTTCAGTCTGGAGCAAAATTCATACTATCAAGAGTTGGGAGAGTATATTTCCCTGAAGTAGCATCGGAGGATGTACATACAATCATGGAGCTTGTAGGAGACTACAAGGCGGGGCTCACAAAGCCCATTCTCAAGAGAGAGGCAGATAATCGGAGCAAGATTGCTGGTACTAATTACTAAGCCCCGAGTCAGTTCGGAAGACAGCGCACCATCTACAAGGCGGAGAAGGAGCCTGCAACTTGCCAGCATCAGGGACGAGATCTCCCACTCATCAGCTGCCCAGTTCCAGCATGAGGTCACCAGGGCTCACATGACAGGGGCTCTGGATGACCCATCCTCCATCAGAATAAATGACATCGATATGGTCAACATGAGGTCAATGCTTCGGCTTAGCTGGAAGATGACAAGAAAACTAAATTTATAAGGAACAAATGTTTGGCATTTAATCATTTAACAATTATAGTTTACATTCAATAACATTTTGTGACAAATCATTACATTTTTTAAGAACTATACATTTTGCAAGGAGGGGAGAAACCAAGAAGTCAAGCAGTTGATAATTTGTTCATCCTTTTTATTCAGATTGCTAAAGGAGCACAACATTTTTTGTATGTGCCTTTTTTTCTTCCCTGCATTCACTGCCTCAGCTTTGTCAGCCTAGGAGAAATGTGGAGGCATGTCAGGAATGGCCATCACGCCACATTGACAAATACCACCGAGCCCGAGAATAACTGCACTTCTACAATTGCACAAGCAAGAATGAGGGAGAAAGGAGATGAGCTCACTGTTGACACAGTCAGGAAGGATGCTCTCATATTGAGATTTGGGGCGATGCTGTTAGATAGGAGGGAGCAGCAAAAAAATGAGATCGGCCAACGAATGAGGCAGCTTGGCCGTCTTGTGGTAAAAGCAAGTGAAATCGCCAACAGGAAACTATCACTTGACGAATGCATAGGAGGGAGGAACTTCGAAATAGTAGTTGAAGCAACACGACTGCTTTGCCAACCTCAAACTATGAGTGGTGTTACCCTCACGAAGAGCCCATCCCTAGGCATCCACATCGGGCACAGTATAATAAAGTGTTGCCAGATAAGAGGGGGCAATGTATCCGGTTGGGGGATTCAAGAAAGAAGCAGGATGCCGATAACTTTAAGGAACTGTTTGAGGCAGAGTGGACAGACCTTATTGCAAGCCCTGCCCGCCAAGCCATCAAAGAGAGGGTCTTCTTCCATGTACAAGATCTGCCAAGCACGGCCGACTTACGAAGGCTTTTGGCATTCACAGAAAAGGCCATTGTGGATGGGATGGCCAAACTCCACACATCATCCTCCTCCACAGACTGGAGGAAACTGGCAAACGCCATTGTCCTTGCTTGTACAGTATTTAATAAGCGACGTGGAGGAGAGGCAGCCCGGATTAGGACCAAGAGTTGCCTTAACCGACAAACCAAGGACAACCACATCCAAAAGGACCTAAAGGAAAGCTTGGCTCCAGTCGAGCAGAAGCTAAGGGAGAGGTAAGAATTCAAATTGACGCAAAATTGAATAATGCACTATGGTATGTATATATTTTTTAGCTCACATAAGCTATTGGGATCACTCTCGTCTTTCGTCATGAACCTTTTCACATCTTGTCTTCCTCAAAATTTGGCAGTGGTAGTAGTATATACTTTTATCATTTAACAATTATAATTGTTATTCAATATCATTTTGTGACAAATCATTAAAAAAAATTAAGAACTTTACATTTTGCGGGGAAGAGGGGAGAAACCAAGAAGTTGAACATTTTGTCATCCTTTTTTTCCAGATGGCTGAAGGAGCACAAGATCTTTGTATGTGCCTTTTTTATTCTTCCCTGCATCCACTGCCTGGGCTTTGTCAGCCTAGGAGAAATGTGGAGGCATAGGAGGGAGGAACTTTGACATAGTAGTTGAAGCAACACGACTGCTTTGCCAACCTCAGGAAGACCAAACTAGGAGTGGTGTTACCCTCACGAAGAGCCCATCCCTAGGCATCCACATCGGGCACAGTATAATAAAGTGTTGCCAGATTAAGAGGGGGCAGTGTATCCGGTTGGGGGATTCAAGAAAAAAGCAGGATGCCGATAACTTTAAGGAACTGTTCGAGGCAGAGTGGACAGACCTTATTACTAGCCCTGCCTGCCAAGCCCTCAAAGAAAAGGTCTTCTTTCGTGTACAAGATCTGCCGAGCACGGATGACTTACGAAGGCTTTTGGCGTACACCGAAAAGGCCATTGTGGATGGGACGGCCAAACTCCACACGTCATCGTCCTCTGTAGACTGGAGAAAATTGGCAAACGCCATTTTCTTTGCCTCCACGGTCTTCAACAAGCGATGTGGAGGAGAGGTGGGCCGGATTAGGAACCAATGTTTCCACGACCAACAAACCAAATCAATATATAGAAAAAATTATACCCTGAATATATTTGCCTTTAATAGCTGTCATTAAATGCTTTGAAAATTGGCGTTATATTCCAGTTTTACCAAATATTCAATTCATCATAAGTTGCAGTCTTTTTCTATTCCTGTTTTATTGATCACTTTTTATGCCCATTTAAAATGGTGAGACCAGAGAATGCCTTGCTCCTAACGATGCGGCCAAGATGGCAACTTTTATGAATCATTCATACGAGACGCAGGGAAAATATTATGTTGCAGTCCAATCAGAGATTGAGAATTACCATTGCAGTGAATTCATTGAGGGCTTATGGAACAAGAAGGTAGTTTAAAGTGTCTATAATAACACATGTTAGCAAAGAAAGCTTTCAGTCAGGAGCCAGTTACACACTGAGCCCTGAAAACCATGAGACGGCCAAACTCCACACGTCATCGTCTTCTGCAGACTGGAGAAAATTGCCAAACGCCATTTCAATTGCCTCAAAATACAGCACTCGGATGAGCCTCATTGCCCTCCCCCACAAAAAAAGGGATTGTGGATTTGAGAAGCTGAGACTTCTGGGCGATTTCCAGCACAATCTCTCAATTCTGGATAAAAAGCAAGGAGAATTGTTTGTTCTCAAGAGGCCAGCAAAGCCAAGGGTAGTAGAGGATTTTCTTCCCTGCATCCACTGCCTTGGCTTTATCAGCCTAGGAGCAATGTGGAGGCACGTCAGGAATGGCCGTCACGCCACATTGACCAATACCACCGAGCCCGAGAATAACTGCACTTCTACAATTGCACAAGCAAGAATGTTGCTCGACGGAGCCTCCTTGGATACCAGCGAGAGGGTATGGCGTGTCATCGTCAGCAGCGTGAGAGAGAGGGGGGATGAGCGAACAGTAGATGCGGTAAAAAAAGATCCTCTCATCCTCAGATTTGGGGCCATGCTACTTGAAAGGAGGGGGGCAGCCAGAAAAAACGAGATCGGCCAACGCATGAGGCAGCTTGGCCGTCTTGTGGTGAAATCAAGTGAAGTCGCCTGCAGGAAACTTTCACTTGACGAGTGCATAGGAGGGAGGAACTTTGACACAGTTGTTGAAGCAACATGACTGGTTTGCATACCTCAGGAAGATCAAACTACGAGTGGTGTAAGCCTCACGAAGAGCCCTACCCTAGGCATTCACATCGGGCACAGTATAATAAAGTGTTGCCAGATTAAGAGGGGGCACTGTATCCGTTTGGGGGATTCAAGAAAGAAGCAGGATGCCGATAACTTTAAGGAACTGTTCGAGGGAGAGTGGACAGACCTTATTGCAAGCCCTGCCCGTCAAGCCATCAAAGAGAGGGTCTTCTTCCGTGTAGAAGGGCCGAATTGCGAAGGCTTTTGGCGTACACCGAAAAGGCCTTTGTGGATGGGACGGCCAAACTCCACACGTCATTGTCCTCTACAGACTGGAGGAAATCGGCAAACACCATTTTCGTTGCCTCCACAGTCTTCAACAAGCGACGTGGAGGAGAAGTGGCCCGGATTAGGAACTATTGTTTCCACGACCGACAAACCTAATCAGTATATATTCAACATTATACCCTTAATATATTTGCCTTTGAAAGCTGTCATCAAATGCTTTAAAAATTGGCGTTATATTCCAGTTTTACCAAATATTAAATTCATCATAAGTTGCAGTCTTTTTCTATTCCTGTTTTATTGATCACTTTTCATGCCCATTTAATATGGTTGGACCAGAGAATGCCTTGCTCCTAACGATGCGGCCAAGATGTCGAGCTTCATGAATCATTCCTACGAGACTCAGGGGAAATATTATGTTGCAGTCCAATCAGAGATTGAGAGTTATCACTGCAGTGAATTCATTGAGGGCTTATATAACAAGAAGATAGTTTAAAGTGTCTATTATAACACATATGTTAGCAAAGAAAGCTTACAGTCAGGAGCCAGTTCCACACTGAGCCCTGAAAACCCTGGGACGGCAAAACTCCACACGTCATCGCCCTCTGCAGAATGGAGAAAATTGGCAAACACCATTTCCATTGCCTCAAAGTACAGCACTCGGATGAGCCTCAGGTCGCCTGCCTCATTGCTCTCCCTCACAAAAAAAGGGATTGTGGATTTGAGAAGCTGAGACTTCTCTGGGATTTCCAGCACAATCTCTCAATTCTGGATAAAAAGCAAGGAGAATTGTTCATTCTCAGGAGGCCAACAAAGCAGAGGGTAGTGGAGGATTTTCTTCCATGCATCCACTGCCTCGGCTTTGTCAGCCTAGGAGAGATGTGGAGGCATGTAAGGAATTGCCGTCACGCCACATCTCCCAATTCCACCAAGCCTGAGGACAACAGGCAGTTCCACAATTGCGCAAGCAAGGATGTTGCTCGACGGAGCCTCCTTGAATACCAGCGAGAGGGTATGGCTTGTCATCGTCAGCAGCATGAGAGAGAGGGGGGATGAGCGAACAGTAGATGCGGTAAAAAAAGATCCTCTCATCCTCAGATTTGGGGCCATGCTACTTGAAAGGAGGGGGGCAGCCAGAAAAAACGAGATCGGCCAACGCATGAGGCAGCTTGGCCGTCTTGTGGTGAAATCAAGTGAAGTCGCCTGCAGGAAACTTTCACTTGACGAGTGCATTGGAGGGAGGTACTTCGACACAGTTGTTGAAGCAACACGACTGCTTTGCAAACCTCAGGAAGACCAAACGATGAGTGGTGTTACGCTCACGAAGAGCCCATCCCTTGTCATCCACATCGGGCACAGTATAATAAAGTGTTGCCAGATTAAGAGGGGGCAGTGTATCCGGTTGGGGGACACAAGAAAGAAGCAGGATGCCGATAACTTTAAGGAACTGTTCGAGGCAGAGTGGACAGACCTTATAGCAAGCCCTGCCCGCCAAGACCTCAAAGAGAGGGTCTTCTTCCGTGCACAAGATCTGCCAAGCACGGCAGACTTACGAAGGCTTTTGGCATTCACTGAAAAGGCCTTTGTGGATGGGACGGCCAAACTCCACATGTCATCCTCCTCTACAGACTGGAGGAAATTGGCAAACGCCATTTTTGTTGCCTCTACTGTCTTCAACAAGCGACGTAGGGGAGAGGTGGCCCGGATTAGGAACCAGTGTTTCTACGACCGACAAACCTAATCAGTATATAGTAAAAATGATACCCTAAATATATTTGCCTTTGAAAACTGTCATTAAATGCTTTGAAAATTGGCATTATATTGCAGTTTTACTAAATTTTCAATTCATAAGTTGCAGTCGTCTTTCTATTTCTGGTTTATTGATCACTTTTTATGCCCATTTAAAATGGTGAGACCAGAGAATGCCTTGCTCCTTACCATGCGGCCAAGATGGCAACTTTTATGAATCATTCATACGAGACGCAGGGAAAATATTATGTTGCAGTCCAATCAGAGATTGAGAATTACCATTGCAGTGAATTCATTGAGGGCTTGTGGAGCAAGAAGGTAGTTTAAAGTGTCTATAATAACACATATGTTAGCAAAGAAAGCTTTCAGTCAGGAGCCAGTTCCACACTGAGCCCTGAAAACCATGGGACGGCCAAACTCCACACGACATTGTCCTCTGCAGACTGGAGGAAATTGGCAAACGCCATTTCCATTGCCTCAAAATACAGCACTCGGATGAGCCTCATTGCCCTCCCCCACAAAAAAAGGGATTGTGGTTTTGAGAAGCTGAGACTTCTGGGCGATTTCCAGCACAATCTCTCAATTCTGGATAAAAAGCAAGGAGAATTGTTCATTCTCAGGAGGCCAACAAAGCAGAGGGTAGTGGAGGATTTTCTTCCATGCATCCACTGCCTGGGCTTTGTCAGCCTAGGAGAGATGTGGAGGCATGTAAGGAATTGCCGTCCGCCACATCTCCCAATTCCACCGAGCCTGAGGACAACAGCAGTTCCACAATTGCGCAAGCAAGGACGTTGCTCGACGGAGCCTCCTTGAATACCAGCGAGAGGGTATGGCGTGTCATCGTCAACAGCATGAGAGAGAGGGGGGATGAGCGAACAGTAGATGCGGTAAAAAAAGATCCTCTCATCCTCAGATTTGGGGCCATGCTACTTGAAAGGAGGGGGGCAGCCAGAAAAAACGAGATCGGCCAACGCATGAGGCAGCTTGGCCGTCTTGTGGTAAAAGCAAGTGAAATCGCCAACAGGAAACTATCACTTGACGAATGCATAGGAGGGAGGAACTTTGACACAGTTGTTGAAGCAACATGACTGCTTTGCAAACCTCAGGAAGACCAAACGATGAGTGGTGTTACGCTCACGAAGAGCCCATCCCTTGGCATCCACATCGGGCACAGTATTATAAAGTGTTGCCAGATCAAGAGGGGGCAGTGTATCCGGTTGGGGGACACAAGAAAGAAGCAGGATGCCGATAACTTTAAAGAACTGTTTGAGGCAGAGTGGACAGACCTTATAGCAAGCCCTGCCCGCTAAGCCCTCAAAGAGAGGGTCTTCTTCCTTGCACAAGATCTGCCAAGCACGGCATTCACTGAAAAGGCCATTGTGGATGGGACGGCCAAACTGCACACATCATCCTCCTCCACAGACTGGAGGAAATTGGCAAACGCCATTTTCGTTGCTTGTACAGTATTTAATAAGCGACGTGGAGGAGAGGTGGCCCGGATAAGAACCAAGAGTTTCCTTAACCGACAAACCAAGGACGACCACATCCACAAGGACCTAAAGGAAAGCTTGTCTCCAGTCGAGCAGAAGCTGATGGAGAGGTAAGAATTCAAATTGACGCAAAATTGAATAATGCACTCGCAGAAGCAGGATGCCGATAACTTTAAGGAACTGTTCGAGGCAGAGTGGACAGACCTTATTGCAAGCCCTGCCCGCCAAGCCATCAAAGAGAGGGTCTTCTTCCGTGCACAAGATCTGCCAAGCACGGCAGACTTACGAAGGCTTTTGGCATTCACGGAAAAGGCCATTGTGGATGGGACGGCCAAACTGCACACATCATCCTCCTCTGCAAACTGGATAAAATTGGCAAACGCCATTTTAGTTGCCTCTACGGTCTTCAACAAGCGACGCGGAGGAGAGGTGGCCAGGATTAGGACCAAGAGTTTCCTTAACCGACAAACCAAGGACGACCACATCCACAAGGACCTAAAGGAAAGCTTGTCTCCAGTCGAGCAGAAGCTGATGGAGAGGTAAGAATCAACAATTGCACGGCAAACGCCATTTTCGTTGCTTGTACAGTATTTAATAAGCGACGTGGAGGAGAGGTGGCCCGGATAAGAACCAAGAGTTTCAGTACCAGACAAACCAAGGAGGACCGCATCGAGCAGAAGCTGATGGAGAGGTAAGAATTCAAATTGACGCAAAATTGAATAATGCACTCGCAGTGGCCCGGGACCAGTAAAATTGCACTTCGGGCCAGCAAAAATGTATTAAAGTCATACTTTGGAGACCCGATTGGGCAAGCAGATTTTTGACCTGACAAAATTGGAAAGATCTTGTTTTATCAAGAAAGAGTGATATTTTGAATAGTAAAAAGTTTTACTCATAAAATAAAAGAATTTTTGCCCTGGGGCTAGTAAATTTTTTGGGGGTCCACAAGAAAGGGGAAAGAAGACTCAAAACAACCTCAAGAATGGTACAATATTTTTCTTCACAGGCTGAACTTTCAATCCTTTGAGGAAACAGGAGGGGAAGTATGGCTGAAGGTAGGAGGGGATCAGGGAGGTTTCTCCTTTAAAATGATGATCCAAATATGCAACGTGTCAAGACCCAACAGTGTACAGAACACCATCATAGTCCTCATCTTCAATGCTGTTGGCAACATATTCAATCTACAGCTGGCTCTACAGGGGTTTTCTGCCAAGGTACTACTAACAACAAAGCATTGATTCACATGCGATGATCATGAGTGTTCGTATCAGGTGCTGGTGCCTGCAACAAGAATCCCATCATGCATTTTGTTTGAGCAGTCCCCATGGGAACAGGTCAGGGTCACTGGGTTGCATTCAGACTTCGTCTGCAAATTAGTAGCTTTTAGTAGTTTGAATTTAATTTTAGGTAATTTTAGGTAATTTGTGCAAAGAAAAGACCTTCATGATCATGAATGTGTATTTGTTTCTCTTATCAGATCCCTCTAAGACTTAATATTTCAACTTGCCAGCCAGTGTAACAAAGAGCTCCTCTCAACCTCAAATCTCGTCAATGTCCAGAGGAGCGATGTCCTTGACGGTGGATTCAGAGAATTAAAAAACAGTGTTTCAACCCTTGTGCCGAGCTGAATGTCCGGCTTGCTACAGAGTTTGGCATAGACAATGGTGGGCCTTCAAGAGAATTCCTCAGTTAGGCACTGACTGAAATCCAACAATCACAGCTTTTCTCTGGCACAGAGTATGCATGAGCAGTGACTTTGGACTGTTGTATGTATATATTTGTTATCTTAGCTGGCGTTAACTGATACATCGGACCACACCTTTAAGATTGAAGAAGATGCTACAGGAATTGAGAAGAAACTCCTTCTGGTGGAACTATACACTAGGAAATCAAATCTGTTGTTTTATGGAATGCAAGCTACGAGAGATGAAAATATCTACTCAAAATTAAGGAAAGTCTTCATCGATCTTCAAGTCTGCGGCAAAACTAATTTGCATGTGAAAAAGATGACTGTCTGCGGCAAGTCTGCCGCAGGAGTATGCGGCAGGCTCATTTCTTTCCTATGGGTAATCAAGCCAATATTGGGGATAGACTCAAGTTCAAGCGTGTGCTGAAAAGAATTGTGAAGGTATACGGTTTCAAGTGTGTACAAAATAAACTACTGTACAACATGGCTTTGTGAACATACAGGAACTAAGAGCTTAAAGAGCCAATCAAGCCAATTCGGGCTAGACTCAAGTTCAAGCGTGTGCTGAAAAAAATTGTGGAGGTACTGTTTCAAGTGTCTACAAAATAAACCACTGTACAACATGGCTTTGTGAACATACAGGAACTAAGAGCTTAAAGAGCTCATTAAGCCAATTCGGGCTAGACTCGAGTTCAAGCGTGTGCTGAAAAGAATTGTGGAGGTACTGTTTCAAAACTAAGCACAATTTCATGCCTCGGCCCATGGTCTACTCCATGACAACCTATTTAACACCTGTATAGATTAATCTTACGCTGGAAACAGTTAAATAATTGTGATGCCTTTGGTGTGATCTGTCTTGTGATTAATACAGAAGGACCATGGCAGACCTGCCAACCTCTGGAGTTCAAAAACTGTATTCTTTAGTCCCAAAAGTTGTATTTTACTGACAAAAGTTGTATTCTTGAAAATAAACACGGATTGTTACACGGATCAATGCCTCTTACAGTTTCTACCTACAGGAAGAATTTTTTTTATAGATCATTGGTTGAATATGCATGATTTCGTCATGACTGGTGTGTTCGATAAACCAATGAACATCCCCAAATTGCCGATGTGAGATGCTTGTAGGATACTTTACGGGACAGAATGGACATTTTGCCATTGAAAATGGCGGACGCACCCACAAAATATCAATTTAAAAAAAAAAAAATCGCTTTTTTTTTTTTTTTTTTTTTTTTTGAAAATCGTATTTTATTAAAGAAAATCGTACTGTCGTATTTGCTTCTAAAAATCGTACTAAATACGACTAAATCGTACTGGTTGGCAGGTCTGCCATGGTGATGCAGCAATATGAAGCATATTACACTCACTAGAAACAGACACCAAGGCAGTGTACCTAGGCAGGAACTACCAAAGATCATGGAGAATAGAAATGAACGAAAAAAAGCTTGTCAAATCAGTGCGTGTACGCTCGACCTAGTAGTAGTACACTCACATCATTAGAAAGGAAAAAATAAGTGCCCCTATTAACATGTGAATGAGTCTAAACTGAAAACGAGATCAGAAGTGAATAACTTTCTGGTTAATGGAAGGCTCAGTTCCAAGCTCTCCAGTCCACACATTTATCCTGTACACTCCTGCATCATGTGTTGGGACCTTCCTCTACTGTCACTACTGGTCAGACGTCACTATGATTCTGAGCCGATCTAGCTTTTCCTCCCCAAGGGAGCTAGACATCCATTGAAATTAATATTCTATTAATCCTTTTACTTTTCAGATCCTTAGTCTTTTAAGTTTTTATAAGTTTGGATGTTCACATCAAATGCTAATGCATAATTCTCCAGTTCATACATTGATCCTGTACATTCGTGCATCATGTGTTGGGACCTTCCTCTGCCGTCTCTTTCCTTGTTGGTGCCCCTGTGGGTGCCTCCGCTGATGCCTCCGGTCCGTCGGACAGGTCTGTTGTTGCCTCTAACTCTCCTTGGGATCCTTGGGAGAGTTCATCTGAAAAGACCAATGTATACAGAAGACATCAGAAAGTAGTAGTCACACCTGCTTTAGTAACCACCTGTCTACAAAGACCATCTGCCTACAACAAGCACATGTTTTGTTTCCCTTGAAAAAGGTTTCTCATTAAAACATGTACTTAAGGAACCTGTCTACAAAGACAATTTTTTGTGTATACCTTGGGTGGTTGCTGTAGACAGGTTTGACTGTACATGCCATACATCACTGAATACTGGAAAGTGATAAGAAACTTGACATGTGTGCATATTACATTCATCAAAGTAAGAATAAACATTAGCAGTGTCCTAGTATTCAAATTATGCAAGGAAATATGTTAACCTTCTAGACTTCACTGTCAGACACTATTGAGTGACTGACTGACATTTTTGTGGGTGGTAATAATTACATAAAATGAGCTGTAACAGGTATATGAGCATTTGTCTACATCAATAGCCCACTACTTATAATGGCCAAAATTAAACTGATTGAATATTTGTGCAGCACATATATCTCCTTTCGGTAAAAGGGTCTGAAAATCAGACTATTACTTAGATAATTGCAATCACTTAAGTCGATTCTACAAAAATTAAGATAAAGAAAGAATTTGCAAATGAAACAATTAAAAACTTACCATTTTGCTCTGCCTGCTCTTCAGCTACTTCAGGAATCACAGGAATCTTACTATCAACCTTCAACTCTTCCCTCTCCTCTTTCTCCTCCTCCTTCTCCTTCACTTTGATGGGTTCCTCCTTCTGTGGTATAAGCAATCGTAATGACTCCACGATCGATGCAACGTCTAGAGATCCGACATGGCCCTGAGAATAGGAGACATTCAGAAATGATACGCTAGTCATCTGTGAATACACTTTTGTCTCTAAGAAATTCTCCATACTGCAAATAGGGTAAAACGGGCTCATAATGCATCGCTTCATCGACATCCTTGGTATTTTTTCGCAGACACACTAACTTCTGGTCTATTTATTGCATGCACTGCACGACTGATGTCACAGTTCCACTACACATTTCCGTGATGGAGGATAGCGAGATACTTTGGGAAATGACTGTTTCGCAACTGAAAAACTTGCAAATACCACACTTTAAAAAAGAAAAGAAAACTAGATGGAATTCGACTGCGCGCAGTCGAAAATGATGCCTCCGTCATAGAGCAATTTTACAAACCAAAACAGAAGAAATTTTTTGAATTCAAGTTCAATTGTAATCCATTGACAGGTTCTCAGAATATCGTGATTACAAGCAATTTCTCATATACATATATGACCCTTTGATCTTTGACCTCATGACCCTAAAATCTACTCAGTTCATTGGCTCTGCAAGATGTCCTGAGTTAGATAGTAATCCATCTGTCAGTTCTAATGAGAATGCGTTCACAAGCTATTTTTGCATACATAATGAGCCCATGACCTTTGACCTTATGAACCAAGAATCTACTCAGTTCATTGGCTCTGCAAGTAACATACATGACCTAATTTTGGCAGGAATCCATCAATCGGTTCTTGAGATAACGCGTTCACAAGCTGTTTTTGCATACATAATGTGCGCTGTGGCCTTTGACCTCATGACCCCTAAATCTAATCAGTTCATCAGCTCTGCAAGTAACATACATGACCTAAGTTTGGCGGGAATCCATCAATTGGTTCTTGAGATAACGCGTTCACGAGCTGTTTTTGCATACATAATGTACGCTGTGGCCTTTGACCTTTGACCTCGTGACCCCAAAATCTAATCAGTTCATTGGCTCTGCAAGTAACATACATGACCAAAGTTTGGCAGGAATCCATCAATCGGTTTTTCAGATAACGCGATCACGAGCTGTTTTTGCATACATAATGAGCCCTGTGACCTTTGACCTTAAACCTCGTGACCCCAAAATCTAATCAGTTCATTGGCTCTGCAAGATACATACATGACCAAAAGTTTGGCAGGAATCCATCAATCGGTTCTTCAGATAACGCGATCACGAGCTGTTTTTGCATACCTAATGAGCCCTGTGACCTTTGACCTTTGACCTTGTGACCCCAAAATCTGATCAGTTCATCGGCTCTGCAAGATACATACATGACCAAAGTTTGGCAGGAATCCATCAATCGGTTCTTCAGATAACGCGATCACAAGAACGGGACGTACGTACAGACGTACGTACGTACAGACGTACGTACGTACGGACGGACAACCCGAAAACATAATGCCTCCGGCTACTTCGTAACGGAGGCATAAAAAGAAGCAATATGCAATTCTAGAAGAGCAGCTGTTTGACTGTGAGCGTTAGACAGGCCATCAACATGCAACATCTAAAAATTCTAATAAAATGACACGTCTTTGAAAGCACTATACATGCGTAAAAAAAATGGTCGAAAAGTTGAGAAAAAAAAACTTTGATCTTTTCAACTTGTTGCGAAATTAAATATTTCAAAGCTTAAAATTTTCTTTTTAAAATTCTTGGCTTGAAACACAACGGCCCGAATTCACAAAGGAGGTTTGTCGACAAACCTAGGTTTATGTGCGTCATATGACGCGTTTTTGACAAACCTGGTTTGTACAAACAGGTCATATGACGCACATAAACCTAGGTTTGTCAACAAACATCCTTTGTGAATTCGGGCCAATATGGTTATGCAGCAAAAAGGATACAAAATGTGCAGACATTTCTGAGCTGTGAGAGCACCAAAATAACCCGTCCCATTAATGGTTAACATAGCATGATAGATTCACTTCCTCTTACCATCTTTTGTAGTTCAATGGTAGAGAGGCCAAGCGTCTGGGCGATGCTTGACGGTGGAAACAAGGAGATCAGACATCGATTGAGGAAAGGGACCATCTGGTTGCTTGCTGACTCACAGAATGATATAAACTGCTCCTGCTCTCGCTGGTTGAACGTACTCTCCTCCGCTCTGTAAATGAAAAAACAAAAACTGATTTAGTAAGCTATTGGTGTTTGCCTAAACCTTCTGATCACAGGCTTTAAAGGTATAGACCAGTTTTGGAAACGCCCCCCCCCCCCCCTCTCAAAAAATGAAATGGAAGCTCTTATTTCCAATCATGTAAAAGAATATGTCTTTGACTAATACGCGGGAAACCACCTACTAAATGATATATTTGGTAAATTATTATATCTATCCGGACAGGATAGATATCGCACAAGTGCCGCGTAGTCCCATATACATCTTTCTGTGTACAGTGCTTATTACTGTACCAAGACTGGGCCGAATTCCTTATATTTTGATGATTCCAGAACCTTGCAGTTCACACCAATACTTATATGCTAGATGATCAACCTTTTCTGAGCGATTCCTCAACGTTTCTTTCACAATGCAATCGCACGACGAGAACTGGCCTTCACCTTTTACCACAAATCTTCTCATGGACAGTCTCTTCTTGGACTTAATAATGGTTTTAAAGACACCACTGAACTTACCTATGAAAGGCAACAATAGCGTTGACTATGGTGTTGAGTGATTGCTGTAGTGACTGAGACACATGGTGAGCTACAGCCACAGGAGCGCACAGCCTGAGGTCATTCAGTCCCGTTAGTATGCTATTGGTGTAAGCTGCTAGAGGTGGATGCTCCATGAGAGATGGTGGGGGAATGTTGGCTCCATCACTCTGAGAGGTAAAAGAGGAATAGATGATTTAATGAATATTCTGGAAATTGTTTTTGCTTAAAACCCAAAGCAGTTCAAAATGTTCTAAAGGTCTAAATGAATCAGATTTTCGTCCTCAAATCTGCACTTATTATTTGCGTTTATCACTGTTATCACTAGGAAAAAAGTACATGTATATTAAATGAATTAATGTTAATCAAGATTCCAAAAAGTCTACCAAAATTTTTCAATTTCTACACAAAAATAGTGATTAGATAATGTCATTACATGTTGCCTCTAAAGAAAATAATGATTGATACATTCACACTAAAATCAATTACCAATGTAGTGCATCTATACATGTCTTTTAAATAAACATTGAGAAAACAGAATTAAACCTTCAACAACCAAGAAAATGGATATTTATGAAAATTTCACTACAAAGCAATTTGGAGAAATGCTCATAAGGTACCGTATTTGCCGGCGTAAAGGCCGGGGTGCGACCTATGCGACGAAAGAGTAAAAAAAAAAAAAAAAAGTAAGTCAAAACCAGCACGAATTTGCACATATGGGACTAGATCTACGAACGGGGCCCTGGAAGATGATATTTGTTTTAATTTCTATATATAATATAATTACCATTTCCTAGAAGATTGGATCGCAGGAAGATTGTAAACAGGTAGTATGCGGTGGGATGAAAAAAAAAAAATGATATTATCTTTTGATAAATTCAAAAGCAAAGGTGAATAATTACAAACCTGATTGCTTGGAATGGACACCGATGACATTGCAAGGAAAGCTTGTGAAGCGACAGGTGTGTAGGACTGCATATCTTGCTCAAACCTGATCAAGGATATATAGTAAATGCATTATTTTAACACATCTTGAATACATTCAAATTCATTTGAATAATGGAAATATATCTAAGGTTATTCATTGTTCCTATTATTGATTGGTTGCTTTTATTCATATTCCATGAAAAATTGACAAAGCATAATACATTTACAAAACATTCAAACAAAAATATAATCCTGAACCATATTCATCAATAACGTAAAATAGTATTCTGTAAATCCTTAAAAAACGGAAAAGAACAGTGAAACTGCTTAAAAGCTAGGCTTGATGCCTGTAGGTTCACTGAATTAAACAACTAAAATATGAATACAGAAAAAAACAGAAGACACATCACATATTTCATTTCGTTTCGCATACAAAAAGATGAGGTTGATGCTCATGAACAGTTTTGGTAGCAGGAAGGACATTGGCATAGAATGTGTTAAACATTATTATTATAATCATTTAATGATCTGCCTCCGAAAAAAGCCTGGGTGTAAGGCGCCACGGATTTATTCAACTGGCATTCGGAATGCATTCAGAATGCCCTTGTAATCTTTCTGGAATGTATCCAGAATGCGCACATTCTAGCCACATTCCCCAAAAATCGATGCGACCTGTGCCTATTGTCTAGAGAACAAAGGGGCATTCCAGAATGCGCACATTCTGTACGAATTCTGGAATGCATTCTGGAATGCCCCTTTGTTCTCTAGACAAAGGCGCAAATCGATCGACTTTTGAGAATTGGGCGATGAAAAAGCATGCCCGAGACGCTGGCGATTAATCAGAGATGCGTGATTTCAAATGCGACTATACCTCATAAGGTTCGACAGCGCGGCTCACTTTTAGTAATGTCACAATCAATGAGACCGAGAGTTATAACAAGGATAACGATATAGGGGCAGTGATGAGAGAGAGAGAGAGAGAGAAGCGAAAGCAATTAAATATCAAGATTCTGATATGTCTATTGATCTTTTGGTGGATACGATGAAAAGGCACGAATGAAGTAGAAAGTTGGATTGATGACTGTATCTTGGAAATGTTGTAATCAACACCCAAGTTCCAACAGACCGCGATATTTATGATTGTTACGTCGCCTCCGTTCTGAGGTCGCCGACATGTGGCGGGAATGTCATAATAAATCTGTCATTATTTGAATGTCCTTGTTGCGACTGGTAAAATGCCATGGTGAGGAGCAATTATTTCCGATGACAAAAACATTTGTGTATTACAAAATAATCCAACATTTTAGGATTGTGATAGGCATACGGCCAATTTACACCTGTAATCTCTCTCTCTCTCGATAATAATAAATCCATCTCTATCTCGAATCAACACTGTCTCCTTGTTATCTAAAATGAGGCGTCATGTCAATCAACACCAAACTTTAAAACACGCGTATATTTGACATTGTTACGCGCCTTTGTTTTGAGAGCGCCGACATATTTGTGGCGGGAATGCCATAATAAATATGTCATTATATGTATGTCGTTGTTGCGCACATGTCATGTTGTTGTCCACATGCCATGTGGCGTGAGATAACATCGTTCAATTTTTAGAGAATACAGTTAGATTGGAAATAAGAAATAAGAAATCTTTTTACTTCTAATATATATAATAAAGACTACAATTAGATTTCACCATCTCTTGCATTCTCTTTCTTTCCCTCGTTCTCTGCAATTCCCCTCTCACTTAATTTTCATCTCCCCCCCCCCCCCGCCACTCTCTACTGATCTATATATGACCTTCTCTTTATTTGTTTTGGAATAAATAATCACACCCTCTACAATTTTTATGAAATTTCTTAAAGAAATATGAAGTAAGTTTTATTTATAATTAAAGATAAAAAAAAAAAAAAAAAAAAAAAAAAAACATTATTTCTAAGAGATGGAATTAAAAAATTAGAGTGGTTTGATAAAGTAGGTGATGTAAAAAAAAAAAAGGGGGGGTGGGGGGTAAAGTAGGATAATGTGCGCTAAACAAACAAATTATACGCAACATAAAAGCACAGACCACAAACAAAATAATGTGCGTCTCGGTTTGGAAATAAGATTATTCGCATGTGCTTTTCTTCAGGCGCAGACGCATGGAGGGGGGGGGGGGGGGGGGGGGCAACGGGGCAAGGCTGCTTCCTCCCTGGCCAAAAAAAAACAAAACAAAAACGGACCCCCATCCCTGCCAATAAAAAAAGTTTAAAAATAAGATGGTAACCATAAATATCCACTCTCGCTTTTTATCTAAATGTATCATTTCATTAGTCCTCAGATCTTTCAACACCCACCATCTCTTGCATCCTCTTTCTTCCTCTCATTTTGATCATTCAGATTCATCCGCATTTTCATGCAAAATATTTTCTTCATTCTTTCTCAATCTTTCTTCTACTCTTTTTACCATCTTTAATGAGGCATCATCTCAATCAACACCAACGTTTCAAAACACCGCGTATATTTGACACTGTAACGCGCCTTTGTTCTGAGAGCGCCGACTCAGAACATATTTGTGGCGGTCTGGCGGGAATGTCATAATAAATCTGTCTTCATTCTTTCTCAATCTTTTTCTACTCTTTTCACCATCTTTAATAAGCTGAAGAAAAGAAAGAAAATCAAATACAATATCACCGACGCTTGAGAAATAAATGGTGAGAGAGAGAGAGCTACAAGCGAAAACAATTAAATATCACTGATGTTACCGGTTAGCCGTCGGAAAGAAATAAAAGTAAGTCCATAAATGCAACCGATCGCGGGAGAGACAGAAGCGAAACCAATTAAATATCTGTTGATTTCAAACAATTCTTATGGTTCATTCTATATCGAAACTATTCCGGCACGCAATATCAAGAAGGTAGTCGCTGCCGATCGATATCGCCTTTGTTCGGATGGCCTATTCATGGGACATTCCAGAATGTACCCAGAATGCGCCAATTAAGACGTTAATTACCGCATTCTAGCTACATTCTAGGTACATTCTGGAATGTGGATTAACGAACAATAGATTCTGAATAGGACATTCTACATGCATTCTACATGCATTCCGAATGCCAGTTGAATAAATCCGTGGCGCCTAACCAGACTAGATAAAATAATAATTTGGGAGACTCTAGGACTGGACGGACCATTCTAGACAAAATAGCCAAAAAACGGCTGCGATTCTTTGGCCACGTCAACAGGATGAGACCATCACGATACCCAAAGATACTCCTAACTTCTAATATTCATGGTGAAAGACCCCGGGGTAGACCAGCCAAGAAATGGTTAGATTGTGTAAAGGCTGATTGTGCTACTAGATGTCTAGGATCCCTCACAGAAGCGACCAGAACATCACAAGATAGGAAGATCTGGCTTGAGGTCATGAAGCAGAAGCCATCACACATCTCCCAGATGGTGTGGAAGGCTTAGGTCAAGGTCATTTATTATCATGGGCATACAAAACGGAGTCAAATCAGTAAATAAGAATTACATGCTGGAACGTACCTCTCTGATGCTGATTTCAATGTTGATAGAAAGCTATGCAGGGCAGCTCTCTGGAAGATGGGTGCAAGAAGCCCTCTGAAGTCTGCTCCTACTCGACTGAAGGACAACCCAAAGTACATACACTGGCCCAGGAGGGAGTCCAAGCGGTTCCCGATCCCACGCTCTAAGTCTAGCTCCAGGGTGCGGAGGAACTGAGACACCTGCACGGGGGAGGATAACAGGTCAAAGGTCATTTAAAGACGCATAGAATGACAACCCAAAGTACATACAAAAATTCTTATCCTTTTTGTGCAACTCATCCATGAAAGAGGTTTAGTACAAACAGATAAACAAATAGATAAACAAACAGACAAACAGACAGATATACAAAACAAACACATACACAAGTAGACAGACAAACAAACTAACTGATAAACAGACAGAAAATCAGAGAGACAAACAGAATGGACAGACAAATAGACACATATTTAACCTTCTCATCATCTGTATGATACATCCTTGTAAGAGAGCTCACTCGTTTGTAATTGAGTACAGACAGACAAACACACAAACAGAGAGATAAAACAGCAAAAACAGAGAGTAGACATACATATAAACGCACATTCATTCTTCTCAAAAGTTCTCATCATCTATGATCTGTATCACTCATTTTTGATTGAGTACAGACAGACAGATAGACAAACAGAAAAACATTCAGATAGTCAGAAACACACACACTTATAGTCACAAGCAATCTCCTCACCTTCTCCACAACCCATCCCTGAAATAGAGCTGCCTCGTTGGTAACAGAGTCATGACTGGCTGATAAGATAGGATCATCATCAGAGAAGATGGCCCGGTATTGGGTGACTATGTCAAACAGGTGGACTCTGCTTGCTTCTATCATCGTTACAGATAGACAGACAAACAAACATACAGACAGACAAACACACAAACAGACAGACAGATAGACAAACAAACAGACAGATAGACAGACAGACAGACAGATAGACAAACAAACAGACAGACAGATAGACAAACACACAGATAGATAAACACACAGAAAATTAGGAGAGACAAACAGAATAGATAGACAACAAAAAACACATCTAATGAGAGAGAGCTCACTCATGTGTGATTGAGTACAAACAGACACACAAACCAACAGACAGCAAAACATACAGATAGTCACGACACATACACATCATTTATACACATACACTCTTCTCACGTTCTCCACAACCCATCCCTGAAAGAGAGCTGCCTCGTTGGTAACAGAGTCATGACTGGCTGATAAGATAGGATCATCATCAGAGAAGATGGCCCGGTATTGGGTGACTATGTCAAACAGGTGGACTCTGCTTGCTTCTATCTCCGTTACAGATAGACAGACAAACAAACATACAGACAGACAAACAGACAGACAAATAGACAGACAGACAGACAGATAGACAAACTAACATATAGACAGACAAACACATTAACAGAAAGACAGATAGGCAAACAGATAGATAAACAGACAGAAAATCAGAGAGACAAACAGAATAGATAGACAAAAAAACACACATCTAATGAGAGAGAGCTCACTCATGTGTGATTGAGTACAGACAAACAGACACACAAACAAACATAAGACAGAAAAATATTCAGATAAGCAGACAAACACACACAAAAGACACAAGATATCTCCTTACCTTTTCTACAACCCATCCCTGAAAGAGAGCTGCCTCGTTGGTAACAGAGTCATGACTGGCTGATAAGATAGGATCATCATCAGAGAAGATGGCCCGGTATTGAGTTACTATGTCAAACAGGTGGACTCTGCTTGCTTCTATCACCTTCGTGATGTGCTGGTAAGCTAAAGACAACAAAGATAAAATGATTTGATTTGTTATACTGGGGCAAGGTCAACTAATATTCACAAAGCTATTCGATTAGGTAGCTTTACTAGCAAAATGTAATAGCACACAAAGACACGTCACAGTTGGTGATGTTTGTAATAAAATTAAAAAAAATCTTTACCAACAGAACAGTAATTTTGACAAGAAATCAGATATACAATTCAATATTCAATACAGTTTACATGGTTTAAAGTTATGAAATAGAATGTATACTGTACATAAATATCCCGTATATTGGGTTTTTTAAAGTTTGAGTAATCATATAAAATGCTGTAGCAAATTCTTCCGAATTTGGATCATGTAGCATGCGCTGGGCCTAATTTTCAATTTTCTTTAATTCTTAAAAAAAAAATCTCTCCACAGTAAATGGGTTGTAGTGTTCCCTGATTACACTAGGGTAATATTTGCAACCTGCAGTACAGTTCCTCCAGCAACAGTCTCCTTCAAATAAATATCATTCCATCAAGAATGTTGTATTATTAATCTTATCTTAACTAGAAAGTATGGCAGGTAGTATACACTGGATCAGGCATCTCTAACCTGCCGAAATTTGATCCTAAGCTCATCCTCAACATAAACACAAACATGAACGCAAAATTATTTGTGAAACCTACCATCCTATGTTGGTATGGCAGCTAGTATACCCTGGAACCACGCATCCCTAGCCTGCAGAAATACACCCTTTCACGGTTAAGGCCCCCATTTTAATATATGAGTAAAAATTGCACCATCAATGTTTTCAGATGTGCATATGTATTGTTGCATCACAACATATTGACATGGTGCCATTTTAATTTACAATTTAAATTGGCGCGCATGTTGGCGTAAGCACACTCTTGTAACCGTGAAAGGGTGTATTTGATCATAACATCAACATAAACACAAACATGAACACAAAATGTTTTGTGAAACCTACCATCCTCTGTTGGTATGGCAGCTAGTATGCCCTGGAACCACGCGTCCCTAGTCTGTAGAAATTTAATCTTAAGCTGATCATCAACATAAACACAAACATGAACACAAAATGTTTTGTGAAACCTACCATCCTCTGTTGGTATGGCAGCTAGTAATATGCCCTGGAACCAAGCGTCCCTTGCCTGCAGAAATTTGATCATAAGCTCATCCACAACATAAACACAAACATGAACACAAAATGTTTTGTGAAACCTACCATCCTCTGTTGGTATGGCAGCTAGTATGCCCTGGAACCACGCGTCCCTAGTCTGTAGAAATTTAATCTTAAGCTGATCATCAACATAAACACAAACATGAACACAAATTTATTTGTGAAACCTACCATCCTCTGTTGGTAGGGCAGCTAGTATACCCTGGAACCACGCATCCCTTGCCTGCAGAAACTTGATCCTAAGCTCCGCCTCCGTGAATAGATCCATACGACGCAGGTAACCAATCAGACGCAAGCATGCAGGCAGCTGAATGGCTGAACGCATCTGCTGGATCAACTGGTTTAACATCAGGCGACTAGATGATTGGACCTCTTCAACAATGTCCTTGGAGAGAGGGAGAAACAAAGATTGGATTGTGTTTAGGTTAAATCTTGAGTTGTCGTGTCCTGGTAGAGTGGATACGCCACCGGACTGTGGATCACAAGGCCAGCGGTTCGAGTCCCGCTGAGGCACTAATGACATTGATCTACATTTGCCACACTCGACCCAGGTGATGTAGCAGGAATTAATTCCTTGAAACGCTAGAGCGCCGTAATGGCAGCCGTGCTAAAGCCGGGTAAAACTTGTTGAGCGCCTGACAGATATGAGCGCTGTACAAGAACCGACCATTACACAAAAACAAATTCTAACAACTGGAAACTTACAATGAATGTTTAAAGGCAGGGTATTTTACCAACATCACTACCACTGATGTAATGTATTTTCAATTGCGCCATCTTTCGGTGAAAGCCTAGTACAAAGAGCAATTTCTGGTTCCTGTACCCAAGCATCATCACATGGGCGTCATGCAGTTGGTGATGCATTGTGGGACATGGCTATCGACACATCGGGACATTGTGAGCAGCAGATGGCAGTATATGTAAATCTGAAGTAGTCGGTAGAATATCCTGGCTGACAGCATGTAAATTATGTCTACTGAGCTAAAAACCGTTAGGAAAACAAAAACTGATATTTCAATTTCTAATCATAAATATCTTGATAATCAGACAGGCTTGTAAAAGTCAAGGGATTCCTGACTGACCTAAAGGTTTATAATTATAATTGCAGCACGAGCTAAATCCAAGATTTTGTTTCAGAATCCGAGGCAATGCTACTGAGTCACATTAAACCATTACGCACTGGTGAGAACCCCGACTCCATATACAGGGGTGATAGTGAGCACTAAAAAAAAAGGTTTGTTTTTTCCCTCAACCACGCCCCCCTTGAGTAAAAAAAAAATTTGTTAAGAGGATTCGGGGGGAAAAATGGCATCTAACAACGTTCCCTCCTTTTGTGTAAGAAAAGTTGGGAAATAATAGGGAAAAATAGACAAAATAAGGGGAAAATCAGGGGGGTGGGGGAAATCAGGTAGAAAAAAAGAAAAAAAGAAAAAATTGGAAGACAAAAAAATCAGGAAAAAATCAGGAAAAAAAATAAAAAATCAGGAAACCTATTTAAATTGTTTTTTTTTATCAGGCCTGCATATACCTTTATAACCGGAATGCCTGCATGCTTCTTCTCCAATCGCTTGACGTACGCTGCCAGCTCCAAGGCTTCGTCATAGTAAGCGTTCCTGACGCAGGTGTCCATGAGCTGAGGTATCTCAAGGATCTCCAGCAGCTGGGTGTGTTTGGAAAGCGTCAAGGAATTCATTCTCCGGCTGCAAGATGGAGAGAAAATAAAGTTGGTAACTGGGCTCTGCGACATAAAAAGGTACAATTAATTGTATCTCCCCAAACTCAATAAGTTAACCCTGCATAAGTCGAATCTGTCGGCACTGCTAAAAATAGTTCACCTTATTTAAAATATGACTTATAAAGTGTGAATGACACGTTTTGAATAGTTTGGTCAAGAAAATTGATTCAACTTCTTTAATTAATCATAAGTTTGCAATAAACAGTAATTCACAGATTATTTGTTATATAGATAGATGGCATGCGTGGTAAGATACAATAAATTACCTTCGCTCCATTCTATCCTCTCTATTTCTCTCTGTCCCTATCTTTAAAAAAAGACCCTCTCATTTCATATTTCTTCTTCTCTTCTCCTCCCTATCACAATATTTTGCTATTGTTTCTTTCTTCAATTGTTCTGTTTCCCTTCTCCTGTCTATTGCTCCTACTGCCTCTTCCTATCCCGATTCTTTCTGTTGTGATATTCATTTATCTTTTCTGCTGTCCCACTCCTCTTTCTCTCCTAAATTTTATCTTTCTCTTTCATCACTCTTTCCTCTTTTTATCTGTCTCCCTCTCTCACCATTATCTATTCATTCACCTATCTATATTTATTCATCTATCCATCTATCTATCTCTTTTCATCTCTATAAATTTAGGTATCTACATGTATCTTCTTTTGTTTTTCCTTCTTCTTCACTTTTCTGCCATCTCTCATCTATTTCTCTCCATTTTTTTCTCTTTCCTCTTTCTCTCTCTCGCTCTCTCTCTCTCTCTCTCTCTCGCTAACTATCTCTATATCTTTCTATCTCTCTGTCTCTCTTATTTTCTTCTTCTTCCTTACTTCTTCCCCTCTTCTTACCTTGAGCTGATCTGCTGTGCTTCCTTCAGGAACTGGTTGCATCCTTCACTGAAGTCTGGTAGTTTGTCTAATAAGTGGTTCAGGTGTTGCTCTACAACTGCAAACTGAAAGTCACAAAACACATGTGGAAACAAAGGTGAAAGAGAATCATGCAGGTCAAAAAATGAAAAGGTTAAATTCTAACAGCATTTGAAAGATAATACTAATTTAGAACTTCACTAAAAAAAGGGGGGGGGCTTCAAAATGTCTTTAAGTGGGAAAATGATGACTATCAGTTGTCAAATCGAATTAAGAGCTATAGAGCCAGTAAGTAATAGTCTGATTTTCAGACCATTGTACCGAATAATTTTATGCTGCGCAAAGATTCAATCAGTTTAATTTTGGCCGTTTCAAGAAGTGGGTTAATGATGTAGACAAATGCTCATGGACCTTTTACAGCTCATTTTATGTATGTTATTACCAAAGAAGAAAAAAGCCAGTCAGTCACTCAATAGTGTCTGACAGTGAAGTCTAGCATGTAAACAGGTTTCCTTGTATAATTTGAATATTAGGACACTGCTAACATTTAAATTTCACTGATAGGTGACATATTCATAATTCCGGCAAAGTTCTACAGAATTTGATGTTGGCTGCAAAAGGGACATAGTATCTTTAAAGGACAATAGTAAATGGAGGTTCTAGTAGCAAAATAAAGACCATATGAGCAATTTGTCATGACTGTATTTTACCATTACTGTAATTGTCTATGCTTATAATTATTTCTTTTAGTAAAGTGACCTGTAAACATTTAGCATTGAAAAAGGGAATATTGAATGTACGATAAATGCTTAATTTTGATTTCATTATGAATGCATTCAAACAGATGTTTACAGAGATGTGAAACAATTTGGTTTATTGCTGTTTGGTCTACTACCCAATAGGTCTATTCCCATATGGTCTACACCCGGCCCGTCTACTATCCACATGATCTAAATAGTCATTTGTATACTCATCATTTGGTCTATTGATCATTTAGGCTCATAGTCATTTGGTCTAATCTCCAATAAGTCTACTACCCATTTGGTCTATTGCTCATTTAGTCTAATTTCCAGTCGATCTAATTCCTAGTCTGTCTAATGCCCATGTTGCCTTCTATCCATATGGTTCAATAATCATTCAATCATAAATAACGATCATCATGGGAATACATTAATACGGTAGTAGAAAAACTGGTTGTAGTCAAACGGCAATTCACCTACAATTTACATACAGTTTAATCAGGGTACAAAGAACCCAATAACCAACTGAAAAGTAAGCCAGAGCAAAAGACACAAAGGTTCCCCCTCTCTCTCTCTCTCTCTCTGTCTCTCAAGTTAGCATCGTGATTAATTAATCATAATTATCATAGTCACATTCATGAAGGACTTCATACTACATTTTTAAGTAAAGAGCTATCAGTATCATATCAAAAAGTTTACAGAACGTGAATCTAACAGCTTACATCTTCCACTATCTCCCTGGAACAGTCTGCCGTTTCAATGAATGTCTTGTAGTTATCGAATGCTAGCTCTTGAGTTTGTTGCAGGACCTGTGATCTTTCATCTGACAACCTCTCTGGCTCTCGAGCTGAGCAGCATTGAAGAAGAAAAGAGAAAAGGAAGAGAATCAAATCTTGATTATTTCTATGGTATTCACAATGACACCCAAAGTAAACTTGGGATTTCTGATTGGACTCGGAGGAAAAGTAGTCGTTCATCTTTGGTTTTAAAAACAGCATTGTTTACTATTATCATTATTATTAAATCGGCGCCTTCAACTGCAACTCAAAGTAAAATCGCGTGAGTTTTCGGAGACGGACCTGGGATACTTCTACTACTACTACTACTACTATTACTATTACTACTACTCCTACTACTATTGTCATTGTTGTAGGGCAATTCCACGGTAACGGAAGGACACTCAGACAAGATTTTTGAACTTCAGGTTCATACTAAAAGAACTGTTTATTAGTATAAGATGTGAAACAGTACAGATATAATACCTATATAAGTGCCTTTAATTCTCCCAAAAAAAATTGTCATTATAGTTAAGTAGTTTAAGAATGTGCATATTAATTACCTCGGTAACGGAAGGACATAAAAATGGACATGGTTTTTCCAGTTAATTAGTGTTTATCCAAACTTTGTGAAGTTGATGAAGCTTTCCACTTGACTGAAACACATTTTGTTCCCCATAGTTTAATACATACTAATAAAACATTTCTTTTAGTATGAACCTGAAGTTCAAAAATCTTGTCTGAGTGTCCTTCCGTTACCGTGGAATTGCCCTGTATAGTATTAATGACTGCTTTGAGAGAAATAGTTGTTTTTATACGCTCTCGGGAAGGTTAGAATTGTGCTATTGCCCGAGGCGTGCCGAGGGCAATAGCCCAATTGTAACCTTCCCGAGAGCGTATAAAAACAACTATTTCTCGAATATTAAAGCAGTCATTAATACTTTTATATGCCGAAAACAAAAGAGTCAACTAATGACACCACCTTGGCCTTTCTATAGTTTATCTGCACGGTTGTTTTTTATGAGAGTATCTTTGAGAGTAGACTAGATCTAGATTCTAGTCTAAGCAAGATATTTTTACAATTTTGGGGATGGGCCGGCCCTGTGGGGAAATAGGAGAAGAACCTGCCTCTTCATATGACACCTCACTTATTGAGTATCACCTTCAGGATCACAACAGATAAAGGTTTGAATCTCGAATTGAAAAAAAAAACTTGACTTTTTTTGCATGGTCTTGCAATGCACGTAGACTGCACGTAGACTGCATTGCGTACAATCTCTATGGGAATAATTTTAACACACAACATCGGGTGCGTGATCAGACACCCTGGCAACCGTTCTTTGAGAGTAGACTAGATCTAGATTCTAGTCTAAGCAAGATATTTTTACAATTTTGGGGGTGGGCCGGCCCTGTGGGGAAATAGGAGAAGAACCTGCCTCTTCATATGACACCTCACTTATTGAGTATCACCTTCAGGATCACAACAGATAAAGGTTTGAATCTCGAATTGAAAAAAAAAAACTTGACTTTTTTTGCATGGTCTTGCAATGCACGTAGACTGCACGTAGACTGCATTGCGTACAATCTCTATGGGAATAATTTTAACACACAACATCGGGTGCGCGATCAGACACCCTGGCAACCGTTCTTTGAGAGTAGACTAGATCTAGATTCTAGTCTAAGCAAGATATTTTTACAATTTTGGGGGTGGGCCGGCCCTGTGGGGAAATAGGAGAAGAACCTGCCTCTTCATATGACACCTCACTTATTGAGTATCACCTTCAGGATCACAACAGATAAAGGTTTGAATCTCGAATTGAAAAAAAAAAACTTGACTTTTTTTGCATGGTCTTGCAATGCACGTAGACTGCACGTAGACTGCATTGCGTACAATCTCTATGGGAAAATTTTTAACACACAACATCGGGTGCGCTGACAACTAGATCTATTTTCGTCTAGAGTCTATACGTCTATGCTTTTTCAGCAACTAAACGAACATGTTTATGGATAATTTCACGTACCCTTTTTGTTGTTCTTGCTGTCAGCGAGTCTTGCATTTGATAAGTTGAAATCTTGGGAGAGATTCTTGAGCCATTTTTGTCTTGTTTGGAATTGTCTTGTCTTGTATGAAAATACCGACCAATTTTTCGCACACATACGGTATCCTCGATCGCTCAAACCATTTTTTAACATGTAAACCTATGGGGTAACCATGGAGACTGACCTATTTTCCCAATAACCATGGTTATTGGAAAAATAGGTCTGTTTTAACCATGGTTACTGTGAATTTTCGGGAACAGTTAAAGTTTATGAATGCAATTTCGACCAATCAGATTGCTGGATTACTTAAGTGAGGTATATAATTGTTATTATTACTATTATTATTATCATTACCATTACCATTATCATTATTGTTATCATTTTAGGGATAGTGAGAATGTGAATTGCATACATAATGTGTTGTTAGGTAGGACAAGCCATAACGTATGTCCTACCTAGCAACAATTAGATTTGGTTTCATTAGGAAAATGGTCTATTCAGGAATGACTTACATAGTTTGTCCACTCCAAACGAGCTTAGCTCCGTCAGGTACAAGGCAAAGTCTGGATTCTCCCGCCATGATTCTAGACATGGAAACAAACAAAAAACATACAAAATATTTTTAAAAACATTTCACTTTTGTAATCAATTCAGAATTTTTCTAACTGTTTCTGCTATTCTCCTAGCTAGGTTCAGCTCCCTTGTTGTTTACTACACGCTTTCTTAGCAGTCAGGTAAATCGTTCATCATGAAACATCATCAAACATGATACATCCCTTTGGTCACTACTCAAAATATATCATGTGGAAAACATAATTTGCAGCCCTCTACTGCCCTCAACTTTTCCACTTCCATCCCAGTATAGCTTCCTGAGGGAGCTGCAAAAGGAATTTGATCTAGGGTAGCGCGCCCAGTATTCTGTCCATTCCCAGTATTCGGTCAGACAGCCGTTTCAACAGCTGTAACAATTTGAAAAATAATTTATGAGCCACGAAACTTGCACAAATCAGGCAGCTGAACAACTTTTCTTAACTCTCAAAATTAAATCAGATTTAGGGCCCCGGAGAGATCTCCAACTTAGCTCATAATTGGTCAGTGTCGTACAACTTTCTGCACTTCCGCGTTCTGTTAGCACATGCGCTACATGCATAGCCATATGTAGAAGTCTATTGCGAAACAACTATGTGTGCTGTCGCAATGAATTTAGTATGTGTGTGAAGAGAATCACTTCCGTGTTCACAGCTCCATCGAAGCGAATTTGCAAATGACGCGGCACCTGCCGATGTGAAAGAGGTATTTATACGATACCCTTGCCATGCGGTATCGCTAGTCCAGTATTCGGTCAACGCATTGACATTCAGTGCTTTATCGCGCAATTGTGTGAAAATAGTGCGCAAATACGCTTCGCTCCTGGCAACGGAGATACCACGCACAAATCGCGTGACCGAATTCTATTCGGCGCGACCGAATTCTGGGCAGAAAAATGCTCTGTCTTCTTTCGGAAGTATTTTGCTTATCATCATTCTATATTTTAAGTGACTATAAAATCCGGTTAGAGGAATAAATTTCCTTTCTTTTGATGGGTAGATCTAGAAAGTTAGATTGCCAAATAAAAAAAAAATTCACACAAAAAAAGTTGCTAAATTACTATTGATTATCAAAATATCACTCAGGTCACGACAAAACATCAGTTTTCCAAGAAAAATTGTCTTCTAATAATACCGCGGCAATATCGTGAAATAGGCCCCGCAACTTTCCCGTCTTGTAATCGATTACAAATCATCTTAGACTTCTAACTTCAGTCTTCAGCCAACATTTTTATGACGGACAGCAATAAAAGGGAGATAAAAGTGAGTTAAAAAGGGGGTTGAAAGGGACTTATTTTTTAAATAATAATTAGGAGGGGGGGGGGGGGGGGGGCGGGCCCCCCCAAAAAAAAATAAAAAAGGAAAAATATTTAACTAGGTCTAAAACTAGATAAATTTAAAGAGAGGGGGGGGGGGGGGCGGGGGGCCCCCCCCCAAAAAAAAATAAATAAATAAATAAATAAAAAAATAAAAGATAAATTCAAAGAGAGGGGGCCATAATATTTTTTTTTTTTTAAATATTAAAAAAGGAAAAATATTAAAAAAGGAAAAATATTTAAGAAGGTAAAATATTAAAAAAGGAAAAATATTAAAATAGGTCTAGAGTCTAGGGTCTAAAAGATAAATTTAATCATTTAAATGTAACCCTTTTTAATCATTTGCTAGAGCTCTCTCTTTATTAAACCTCAAAACACCCCTTAAATTATACTTTGGTGAAAGAAGCCCCACTACCGTGCTGTCCGTCTTGAAAATGCATAGGATGGGGCCTTGTTCACGAGTATACAGTATAGTCGTGATACAGGCCCCATGTCCGTGTTGTAGAACATGCAACGCCGTTGCGCGGGGCCTTTATCACGAGTATATATAGCGAGTTGAATAGCAGACTCGCTAATATATACTCGTTATACAGGCCCCGCTGCTGTGTTGAATTGTGCGCCATGCCGTAGCGCGGGGCCTATATAACGAGTATATAAGTATAGTCGTGATACAGGCCCCGCTGCTGTGTTGAAGTGCGCGCGATGCCGTTGCGCGGGGCTTAGATCACGAGTAGACCCTATATATAGATCTAGACTCTAGACTTTGGCTTTACTCTACTATTGATTATCAAAATATCACTCAGGTCACGACAAAACATCAGTTTTCCAAGAAAAATTGTCTTCCAATAATACCGCCATACTGCACAGCACTCGCTCCGATAAATTATATTTACGCAACAACAACCAAAAAACAAGTCACGGGCCAAATGGTCACAGTTGTGGACAAGCGCCCACATCACAAACACAAAAATAAACGAATGGGGCACTGTACAAATTTACTCCCAAACAATTACAACACATGGGATCACCGAAACGAAGAAGAAAGCACAATTTTTATCCATCATATTTGGTTTCCTAAAGCATATAAAATGGAATGTGAATAAGAAAATACGTTACCAGGGAAAGAATCTTTAAAAACGGCGGTCAAAATAGTTTCGTCTTCCACGTCAACAGAATCGGAGGATGCCATTTTCTGCTTTTCGTGATCGTCTGCTCTGCTCTTGTTGTTGTTTTTGTCGGGTTTATTGCATTTTTATTGGCGGTAAATATCAGTCGATTTCGATGATATCCGCCAAGCTTGGTGTGAGAGGGCGTCTTACTCTTTTTTCTGCAGCTCTATGTTTCTTTGATTGTGGTATGGCCAATTATGTGAGATAAAGTTGTTTTTTATATTTATTTGTAATAAAAGCTTTTTTGCCTTTATTTAGATTTTCATAATTACCGGTATACAAAATGATAAATAGTCTAGAAACATCATTGTTCTTACAGTATTGCCCATAGTAGGCCTACATTGTTTCATACATTATAAACAAGACACATTTAATGCCAAGTAAAACTGCCCGCTTCCTTTTTGGGGGCCGCCTCCTATTTTTTTTTTTTTTTTTATAAATAATTTTTTTTCTTCAATGAATTACAGCATGAAAAACATACTGCTAAAATGATGTATTTCTGATTTAAAAAAAAAAAAAAAAAAAAAGTTCTGGCGGCCCTCTTGAAAAAAAGCCTGATTGTCCGGAAAAATGTACCGAGCGGCCATTTTAAAAGAAAAAAAGGGCCTCCTCCTTCCTATTTTTAAAAAAACAGGACGCTAAACATGTTTTTTTTTTTTTTGGTCCATATATGAGTAGACCTATCCAATATCCAAGTAATACATATTCAATCAAGTGTACAAATTGTGATACAATTCTGCAATTTGGGAGGAAAAAATAGATTTTTCAATATAAAAAAGGAAAAGGTGACGGTAATACAATCTGACTGAATAAGGATTTTCTTATATAAACAAAAAATTAAGTATGAGATGAAGGTGCTGCTTCATAACCCATAAGCAGGGGGGGTGGGGGTTGGGATTTAACCCCCCCCCCCCCACCCTCAATTTGTGTTTATGTGTGTGCTTGGAGGAACCCCCCCCCCCCCCCTCAAATTTTAAAAATAATTATTTAAAAAAAATACTGAACAAAATATCGGTCGGCTTAAGAAGATCTGGGACCAAAAAAAATTATGTGCTCTTAACTTTTTCTCGAAGTAAAGCCCATTTTTCACAATTTTGGGGTGTTTGCCTTGCAAATTATACCCAGAATTTTTCAATTTTTTTAATGAGACCCATGTTTAGGGATTTTTTATGAAAAAGTGACCCATTAGAGAGACATGCGGCACACCCCCTATGAGAGTATGTCTGGGTATACTCCATTTATTACCTGATATTTGTATGTGGTCTTCTTTTTGCTGGTAATTGTAATGTTTGATATTTACTTGAAAACACAAAAATTGTAGAGGATTGAAAAAGAAGGAAGGATGAGCAGTCACCAGCATGCAATAGCGTATGGCAGGTAAACAAATTTGTTAAAGGTAAAGACCAGTATTGGAAACGCCCCAATTTCAAAAAATGAAATGGAAGCTCTTATTACCAATCATGTGAAAGAATATGTTTTGAATATTACATGATGATAAAAATTTTGACGGGAAACCGCCTACTAATTGATATATTTGGTAAATTAGTGTATCTCTTGCCTGTTGAGAGATATGAAATGCACGTGTCGCGCACGTGTGTGTAGTCCCATATACATCTTTCTGTGTACAGTGCTTCTAACTTTATGAAGACTTGGCCAAATTTCTTATCATTTTGATGATTCCAGAACCTTGCAGTACATCTATGCTAAATGATCAACCTTTTCTGATCAATTTCACAACGTTTCTTTCACAATGCAATCGCATGGCCATAACTGGTCTTTAGCTTTAAAGAGAAAAAAATACGAGAGCCCCAAAACCACTCTTATGGCAAAGTTTTTAAAAAAATACAGGCATACATGCAAAAAGAGAAGGACATAAAGAAAGAGAGAAAGAAAAAGCGTGAGAGAAGAAAATAAAAGAACTGAACATTATTATCAATGTCTAACCTTTCTTGAAATTGTTGTTCTTCTTTTTTTCTCTAGTGAGTGACAATATTATCATATCGCTTTGCCAAGTTACATCATTGTATTGATAAAAACACCATACAAACATTCATAAAATAACAATCTCAGACATGATTACTCATTGTTTTCGAAAATGATATATTACACTTTATTACACTATAATACAATTCATTTGTAAAATAAACTGAAGAAATAAAAAATAAGTTTGAGGAATAAATGTCTGTATTCTAGAGTACCATTTCTCCAAATATAAGAGAACACTGGCATAGGTACATGTATATTGGAAAGTAATAAGAACAAAACAATCTCATATGAGGTCAAGAAATTGATTCATGTCTCAATAGCAAGGTGACCTTTAGAGGGACTTGGTAACATTGTTCAGATGAGATAAAGTGGTGCTAAGGTAGTGACTTCAATGCTAGATGTACAATTAAAGATAATCTAAAAAATTGGGAAAAACTGATCTGATCGATTCCTTAATTCTCCCAACTATATTATTACAATTTAATTACATTTTAGGTGAATGTAAATTGTCACAAAGCAATAAATTGGCTCTACATACCATTCCGGACATCTAAGTGTTGACAGATTTTTAATAGCCTGTTTTATGTCTTTTTTTCATGGAAAAACCGGTTGGGAAAATTCAAAAATGGTTGGGAGAATTTACTGTTAATCACTTTTAGAGGGTGTTGCACAGTGACGTCTTCAGAGAAAACAATAGATATGTTTGTGGTTTGAGAATTTTTTCAGGATTTTTAGCATGTCAGAGGGTTAGTACAGTATAAGGAATATACATGTAATAAGTAACATTTTATACAAAAATTTAGTAATTTTTGTTATCAACCTTCAACAATGTTACTGAGTCACTTTAAGTTAAGGACCTTGTGGTTTAAAATTTCAAAGTTTTTTACCTTGGTTTCCTTATCTTCCTATGCTCATTTCTCAGCCCCTATAAACATTTACTTCAAAAATCGTTCGGCACATGTCATTTATTTGCAATCTTGAACATTCAGCGTAATTTTATTGGCTTCTGTGACAATTTATTTTCTATCATTTCCAGAATTCATGGTTATCTTTAACAAAGAATTATGCATTAAATTTGATTACTTACAAAAATGGCCCCTTTCATCAGGATGTTTTAGCTGTTCTTTGATGGATAAAGCATATTGTAATACGGTACCACAAACCTCTGCATGCACAGAATTTTTGACAAACTTGTGAGGAATGTGAGCAATCCAAATTCTTGAATTTTTGTAATTTGCAATAAAAAAGGTGTGTTGAAAGGGTCCAAAAAAGGTGTGTTGAAAGGGTCCCAAAATAAAAAGGTCTTGCACAATTTTCCATGACTTCTTCAGGTTTTTCCTTCAGAATACAATAATCCTCTATAGTTTTAGCGTAGCTTTTAATAGACGAAACTCACAAGCTTTTCAAGCAACATAAATATTTGGTCCAATTGTTCACTAGAGAATACAACGCTTTATACATTGAACTAGCAGTTAGTTCGACAATAAACCGAACAGAAACAAGGGTTGCTATCCGGACAGGAAGATTCATGGATTCGCGTCCCCCGTGCACTCAATATCAATATGATACTCTGCACAATCTGCACCTTCGGCATGTTGTAATTTTTTCTGGCGACATTCTTCCCAAGCTGTATACAAGCAGTAATTTTTTTCATATTGGATGATACAGTCGAACCTGTCTACAGCGACCGCCCAAGGGAAACACAAAAAGTGGTCTTTGCAAGACAGTAGGTCTTTGTAGACAGGCTCCTTTAGTACATGTTTCAATGAGAAACCATTTTCAAGGGAAACAAAATATGGGCATGTTGTAGACAGGTAGTCTTTGTAGACAGGTGGTCACTAAAGCAGGTTTGACTGTACAACTAATACTGGGCGTAGGGAGAAAATATGCATTAGATATCACTGCAGTAGGCCTGACAATGTCATCATTCACGTCATAATTCCTCTTGCCTGCATATTCTTTCACAGACTTTATACAAGCAGTCTGTTCATGAACATTCTGGATGAACCCAAGTATTGCTGTGCGGAGGGGAAGAGCGTTTGATATCATTACAGTGCAGTGTCTAGAATACATCATTATCCACGTGCTGTAATGCCTTCTGCATGCCCGAATTTGCTTCGCAGGGTATACAAAAGCAGTCTGTTTGCCAGAAATCCATTCCTAATTGCGATGCGCTCGATATTGTCACAATGGTCTGGACAATGTCATCACTCATGCGATGTAATTTAGTTTGTTGACATTCCTTGACGAGTTGATTGAGTATCCCATGAGGCTCCTAAGATCGCAGACAAAAATCTGTTCTTATCGCTATACACTCGATATTGTCACGTGGCTCTGGACTATGTCATCTCCCACACCATGTAATCTAGTTCGTCGACACTCCTTCACAAGTTTCTTGAGTATCACATAAGGCTCCGAAGATCGCCGACAAAAATCCATTCTTATCGCTATGCACTCGATATAGTCACATGGCTCTGAACTATGTCATCCCCCACACAATGTAATTTAGTTTGTCGACATTCCTTGACGAGTTTATCGAGTTCTGCTGCCGTGTATCCCATAAGGCTCCGAAGATCGCAGACAAAGTCCATTCCTATCGCTATGCACTCGATATGGTCACATGGCTCTGGACTATGTCATCACTCACACGATGTAACTTAGTTTGTCGACATTCCTTGACGAGTTTATCGAGTTCTGCTGCCGTGTATCCCATAAGGCTGCGGAGATCACAGACAAACATCCATTCCTATCGCTATGCACTCGATATGGTCACATGGCTCTGGACTATGTCATCACTCACACGATGTAATTTAGTTTGTCGGCATTCCTTGACGAGTTTATCGAGTTCTGCTGCCGTGTATCCCATAAGGCTCCGGAGATCACAAACAAACTTGTAGACGAACCTCTGACCGTGGACTTTGGCTATCATGTCCCCATCATAGTAATATCTGGATAGAAAGATAGTATTTAAAAATATAGGGTGGTATTTTCGAAAGCAGACTAACTTTAGTCCATGGTTTAATCCTCTGACTAAGTATGGAAAGCCAAGTGTCCATATGAATATGTTTTTGAATAATTTAATCCTTCACTAAATTCAAAGAAAATGTAATAAGATTATTAATAAACAACAATATAACTATGAACTAATTATGTTATCACGGTAATTTAGGGACATATCAAAATATATTCATATGGACATTTGGCATTTCATACTTAGTCGGAGGATTAAACCATGGACTAAAGTTAGGCCTAAAAAAAAAAATTGATGACTTGGCGTAACCCGCCCGACCCTATTTTTATCGCCGACCCTACGCTTTTTTTTTTTTTTTTTAATTTTTTTTTTAAATTTTTTTTTTTTAATTTTTTTTTTTTTTTTTTTTTTTTTTTAATGTTAGTCAATACATTGTGAAAATACTAATATTTGTGAACAGCCCCTTCTAAACCTACATATTCACCTGTTTATCCTGTTGAAGACAGTGTCTGAGATATCTCAGGCTGGGGTCTGTTGGAAACCTATTAATGCGTTCGTATGTTTGCATTTTATGTGCATGAGGGTGTATGTACATGTACATGTAATATGCAGGGGGGGGGGGGCAGGTGTATGTATGCATCCCCCAGGTCCCAAGGTGATCAAGATTTCAACAATTTCTTGCTCACTTTGCGCACACAGTGTGTGTGTCCATATATGTGTGTGTGTGTGCGTGGAGTTATTTGAACATATTGTGGTCTACCCCTCTCATCAGATCATCCCCAAGGTCTGAGGACCTATCTACGCCACTGTATGTATGTATGTGTATGAATGGCTAATTTCATGTATGCAAATATAAGCAACAACAACAAAAAAAAAAAAAAAAAAAAAAAAAAAAAAAAAATCGCCCTACCTACCCTAATTTTCAGTGACCCGTTACGCCAAGTCATCAATTTTTTTTTTAGGCCTTAGTCCGCTTTCGAAAATACCACCCTATATGACTTGTTTACCCAGGGTGACCATATCAGTACTAATACTGTTCTCCCTGAGGACCCTGCAATCATATTATTATTATCCCAGATTTAGCTGAGCTACCATGAACAGGCGCTAAAGCCTTTCAGAAATTTCTTCCTACCCAGTAGGGCCGTTACCCATTTACCTCACATGGGTGGAGAGTGTGGCAAATTTATAATAATGTCTTGCCAAAAAGAGCCCTAAAACCATAATTTTTAGGAAAAAACAGAATAATTCTGGAAAAACGTAATGGTTGGCAGTTCTGCTAATATCGGATAGACCACATTGACAGGAAACAGTTTTCTTACCTTATAAATCAATATATATATATACACAAAGAAAAGAAAAAAAATGTAGGGAAAAATAAATGAATAAAGAAACAAAAGAATGAATAAATGACGATAAAACTCAATTAACGATAATGTCAAAGAGCTTTGGTTATTGGTGTTAAAATGACCTAATAAGATATCATTAAAAAGAAGAAACCAGACTAATGCAGAGCTGCCAACCTTATGCCACCAAAAAAGGCCTTCATTAAAATGAAACTTACAACCACGTGCGACACACTTCCAATACAGAAATGTCCATTCCTCGTGCTGATATTTCCATATTAGGACCTACAGTTTATTTACAAGTACGGTAGCTAGTTTTTTGTCATTGTGTTTTTGATATTATCAGCATTTTATCTTTTTTGAGAATATTTACGCCTTTCCCTTTTTTTCTTCTTTCTTTTACTATTTGTAAATTCATAAATCTCTATTGAAGTTGTGATCAACATTTTAGGGCAATTGTAGTTTTGAGAAGAAAAAAAGAATAATTCCGGGAAAAACGTAATGGTTGGCAGCTCTGCGTTTTTGAGGTTTTCCAAATGATTCAAAGAAACAATTTCTTACCTTATAAATCAATATATACACCAAGAAATATATTTACAAAATTACATGTAGGGAAAAATAAATAAATAAACAATAGGTTGAATGAATGAAGATAAAGATCAACCAACGGTAATGTCAAAGAGCTATGGTTATTGGTGTTAAAATGACCTAATAAGAATCATTAAAAAGAAGAAACCAGACTAATATTGGATAGACCGCATAGACAGCGAAACCGTTTTCTTACCTTAGTGCTCTGCTGAGCTTCTCATAGTTCATAGATGGTTTGTTCTTCCTCTCACCCCACTTCTGAGCAACAAGCTCCGGATCATTGAGTCGGAACTCGCCATTCGTTCCTACCCAAGAGATAAAATCCATTGCATCCTTGTCTGTTAACAGTTCTAACAAGAACTGCCACAGTTGAATCTGTCCGTTGTTACCTGTGAGCAGATAATAATAAAAACTATCATTATTATTATTATTCACAATTTCAAATAGCTTGGAAGGGCTTGAAAATGGCTTTTAGTGGGAAAATAACGACTATTAGTTGTCGAATCAATCTTAGTGATTGCAATCACCTAAGTAATAGTCTGATTTTTAGACCCTTTTACCAAAAGATCGTAGGTTTTGTGCTGCACAATCAGTTTTATATTGGACATTACAAGTAGTTGGTTATTGATGTAGACAAATGCTCATGTACCCTTTACAGCTCATTTTACGTGTTTTATTACCAAAGAAAAAAGATGTCAGTCAGTCACTCAATAGTGTCTGACAGTGAAGTCTAGAACGTAAACAGGTTTCCTTGCATAATTTGAATACTAGGACACTGCTAATCTTTAAATTTCACAGATAGGACATAAATGACCAACGGTATTCATAATTCCTGCAAAGTTCTACAGAATTTGATGTTGGCTGTAAAACATACATGTAGTATCTTTCCTGGAATTTGTTTTATTTTTGTAATCATACACTTTCAATCGAGAAACCAAATCTATGCGACCCTTACCTGTCCTGTTCCCTGGTGAGAATTTGTCTTCTGTACTGCTACTCCTTGATACAGCACGAGGGCGCTTTGGTGTGGGGGCTGGTTTGACAGCAGGGGGTGCACCATTCTCCGTTTCTGTGACCGATTCTACAAAATGGAAATACATCTAAATAAAATTGTGGGCTCTAAGAACTTTAGATGCACTGTGGTGTAATCTGATCCATATCTTGAAGCATTATCAAACACATTTTATGACCAATACTTCAAAAGAGCCCCCGAAAATCAGAAAAGATCCTTGTACAAGTTTGGGTGTTCACACCAAATGCTATTGTAAATTGTTCAAAAATTGGCTCGTCGTCAGTTCGTATAGTGTGCGGATGGCTTAACTCTCCATGCAGACCACTACAAGTCAATGTGTTCCTATACAAGAATCTTTAGCCTTTAGCCTTTGAAAATGAGGAAATATTAATCCTACCTTCTGCTCCGACAGCCATTGCCGTAGCTCCACACTGGGGAACAGCTGAATAATAGTAACAAAGAAATAAAAGATATAAATTATTATTTGTATGAAGGGTTTCATGCTTACCAGAAAAATAATGTATCTTGAGCTTTGCACAAGGATGACAATGTAATTTTAAGACAGTATCTTGTGGGTGGTGGAAAAGTATGAATCAGAACAATTTTGATGTAGAATTTTTTCTTTTAAAGTCTCCCAATTGTCAATGCAGTGTGAAATTTAAAATCACTATATGTGTGTACAATTGGAAGTTAGGTCATTTTTATTCACATTGGTTCATTCAGTATTCCTTTTTTTTTTATTATAACTTTGCAGAAATGGAAGAAAGGAACAATTGGTGCTAATTTGAGGATGGAAAGCTATTTATTTAGAGATTAACAAAACATCTGGGACCCGTTTCACAAAGCCTTTTTCTAATGACAAATGACAAAAATCAGTGACAAATCTGTTGATAACCAATCAGAAGCAAGGATTTCAGTAGCTTATAACAAAAACTGTCATTTGTCACTGATGACATGTTCTGTGAAACGCCCCCCTGGACTGCTATGGGCTAATTTTGTAACAAATTTGAAGAAAACAAAATGTTAAAAAAAGACTCACTTCTCTTGAGAAGCTCAAGATGGGTCCAGAAGAGATCTTCGGATTCTTTTTGAAAGCGTTCGCAGAATTCTTCTTTTGTGAGAGCGCACATCTCACTCCCTGTCATGACGATGTCTTTTACATGATCCAAAGCTTCGTTTGCAAACTCTCCTGAGGCCCAGATTAACCAGTGCAATGTGTGGTCCTCCGTCCACAGCTCAGGATCTGAATTGGAAAAAGGGACAGTGGAAACAGAGCAGGTAGTTAGTATTTCTCTCATATATTATACAAAGAATAAAAAGGAAACAAAATTAATAAAATCTCCTGAAGCCCAGATTAACCAGTGTAATGTGTGGTCCTCTGTCCACAGCTCAGGATCTAAATTGGAAAAAGGGACAGTGGAAACAGAGCAGTTAGTTAGTATTTCTCTCATATATATACAAAGAATAAAAAGGAAACAAAATTACCAAACAAATAAAGAAACAAAACATGATCACTAAATGAAAAAGCAACAAACTTGTACAGATCTGGATATGGAAAAAAAAGGTCAGAGTAAAAAGGCAAATGACGGTCCACAGCTCTGGAATATGAATGTTTTTTTAAAGGGACGGTGGAAACAGAGCAACACATAGTCATTATTTCTCTCATACAAAGAACAAAACGAAGACAATATTACCAAACAAACAAACAAAACAAGATGATTACTAAATGCAAAAGTGATTAACTTGTACAGATTTGTATATGCAAAAGAAAAAGGCCTAGAGTAAAAAGGCAAACAACTGTCCACGGCTCAGTATCTTGGTTTGCTCTAGCTATGGGTTGGTTATCACATCTGAGATGCTGTCCGTAATGTATGGGACAAAATAGCTTGGACTTGAGCTAGTATCAACAGATGATAATAGTGATAATACTAATGGTGTCTTCTTATAAAGCACGCCATGACGCTCATTGTGCTCCAAGATTATTACCCAGGTCACAGCTGGTGACCAAATAAAGTAGCGCTCTCGCATATCAGGCACCCATTTACATCTGGGTGGAGAATGACAAATGTGCATTAACGCCTTCCCAAAGAACGTTGATGTCAAGCTAGGATTTAGACCCCAAATCCTTGGATTGAGATTAAAGTGAATGAACCACTATACCACGACACCTCCACAATACGTCTAGAGCTTACCATATGGAATGTTCAGTCCGTCCTGCTTATCTCTGTAGTTACTACGATCCCCGGCCCCCTCACTCCGGGGTCGGAATGACCGCATGCATGTTACCAAAATGTCCGATAAAGGGGTACTTTTCATGCACCAAAGTCTGGCTCGTACATACACAAAATTGACTTTACACACCGGACTTAGGGGGTGTTTTCAAAAGGACGGAACACGCATATGCGTACTCTAAATGACACCGAGTGGGGGCAGGGCGCGACAAACCCGCTTGCCCGACGTCCCGGGGCAACCAAATTGAGCCGTCGGGCAAGTAAATCAAATTATCACTTGCCCGATTCGGGCAAGTGATACTTTTACAGTAATTTCCTAGTGTCCAAGAACTCTACCATTCACCCGTCAACTTCTTACCCGTCGTCAAAATCCAGAAGCAAAAAAGCGATCGTTCCGATTTCGAAAAAACTTCACAGACAGCTAGCCAGCTCAGCTAGCTCAGCGCGCATGCAACAGTGACACTTCAAGCCATGAATGCCGCTCCGCCTCCACGCATGGCCGGCCGTGAGCTAGCTAGAGACAGCTAGCGCGATCGTACCAGCTGCGAGCTTATTCGTGCTCTCTCTCTCTAGCTCTGCAGGCCGCACCGACAGGCCTTTGCTATTCTCTGATTGCCGATTGGTTGAATCACGCCAAATATGACGTCATTATTCTAGGGAAATGAACACGTGCGAATCGGAATGGAATAAACAACAGGGATTTTCTAGTAAGTACAAAAAGTCAAATGTTTGATATTTATTCATAATGACTGTTAATGATTGTGAACATATTATTTAAAACTCGCTGCTCATATAAATCAGATGAATGTTTTTGTCTCGTTTTCAATTTATTATTAAAAACTTAAACCTGCTTGTTCATAGGCCTGAGTCAATCCGTTTAACCGACGGTTATCCGACCGCATTCATCAAAACCGTTTAGCATTTCTTGCTCCGTTTAACCGTTATTTACATACATTTTGGAATGTGCTAATAGCCAATGATAAAGATAATCAAAGAAACCGCAGTGTAATGTTACACCCTGTCCGCTGCGCGCCAGCTTTCTGGCAGCAGTAATCTCCATGAATGAATTTGTAAACAATAAAACAACCATGCCCTCTTCCCTATTTTCTCACCCTCTCTATTCCCTTCTCTCTGCAATGTGTTCATGTACCTTTTCTTATTACTGCACTCTCAGACAAGCAAAGTTCTAAATGTTTACACATTCGATGGTCAGTTCCTCTCACATCCCTTCTCCCCGAGTCTCTCTATCTCTCTCTCTCTCTCTCAATATTAACATCAATCCCTTGCCGACTCACCCCCCTAAAATAATGTTCATATATAAATAAAATACAAAAATAATGATAACAATAATAATTGAAGTTTTAGAAATATCAATCAACAAAGTCTTGGACATTGTGAGTAATTTAAGTTTTTGATCACACACAGCCACCCTTTCTATCTAGCTAGTCTCACTTGTCTTAATTCTTCACTCTCTGATGTTCCTGCCTGGTCCATGCAGCTCTCTTTCATACACACACACGTACACACAAACCTCAAACATCGTACACACAAACCTCAAACATCGGCGCCCAATACACTGTACATGTACATACACACAGGTGGAGAGCACATGGCTTCTTGACTCCCACTGAACCGTGTGAAAGCACGTGCGGTCACCAACCTGTAATTTATGCTGGTATCAAACTCCACCCACATAGCTAGAGAACCTTCATGATTGGTCACTAACTTGGATCAGCTCATTGCAGGGTGTGTCTTGGTAGTGAGTGTTACACACTTCCACATAATTTCATATGGCAATGATACATGCAGCAGGGACATGCTAGACATGTCCCTGCATGAATGGAGCTCTCTCCCTGACCACATGCAAACATTGCATTGCAAAGGCATATATAAACACGTCACAGATCAAGCTATCTTCACAGCGCGCTTAACTTTGCAAGGTTAATCATGATATCAGATTCAGATGAGGAATAATAAGATATTTTGCATGTTGTTTATTACTGGTCTCTGTTTATCAGAATAGTGCCAAAGTCCGGCTCGGAATGCTCAGCGCGACAGTCTGAAGACCATCAGGCGTTCCGAGCTACATCGTTATTACAAATACTGTATTTTCACTTTTTCAGATTATTATTTAACGGTTAAACGAAACCGCCCGTATACTTTTAACGGTTATCCGTTTAGCACAAAAACCGTAATGACTCAGGCTTACTGCTTGAACCATTCTACCTTGCCGAGATTCATGTGAATCTGATTATTTATGGAGAATCAATAAAATGCGTTTTTTAAACCTTCAACCATCCTTTGTTGACCATTTTCTTTGACATATTAGGTTATTATTCAGTACAGTTACACTGTACATGTATGTGCATTAATTTGCTATCTAAAACACTAACTTATCATTACGAGATAATAAATGCTTTAACCTCGAGTCCTTTTTCGCTTTAAAGTTTTGGGCAAGTGGAAATATTGTTTGGGCAAGTAAATTGAAAACCCACTTGCCCGACAGGGCAAGTGGTGAAAAAAATTCTTGTAGCACCCTGGGGGGGGGGGGGGGGGGGGCCGGGCTACGATCTTCCCAAAGAACGTTGGCGTCAGGCTAGGATTCAAACCCCAAGTCCTAAAATTGAGATTTAATTCAATCGAGCTTACCATACGGGATGTTCAGCCTGTCCTGTTCATCTCTATAGTTACTGCATACGATCCAACGAGTCACTTGCTCCTCCTCTTCTTCCCCTATGGCGCCCTCTACCAGCTTCAAACTCTCATCCTCTATGTCTTCAACTGGAACTTCAAGATCAATGTTGAAAGAACTTTTAATTTAAAGCCACACTGTCCTACTTGTAGCTACTTGCTCCCTCTATATAGAAAACAATGCCTAATTGGTGAACATTGGTCTCCCATGATCCTCTTTTTCTTATGTTAATTGAGAGCGGAGTTGATGAGATAACCACCTGTCCAGTGACCTTGCAGGGCGGTCTAATCCCTCCTTGCCAAACTAGTACAGATAAGCTTTAAAGTTACAGAATTTGAAATATTTCCCAAATCCAGACTCTCATCTACCAAAAAATGTTTTACAGTGGCTGCTTCGAAAACTTGGGAAAAAATCCCACCTTGATTAAGAAAAACTTGTCTTGCCACTTTCAAAAGATCCCTGAAAACACACTTCTTGCATCAGCAAAAAATATACTTATTTTTATGTGGCTAAATGTATGCATATTTTGTTTCTCTTCAAATTCTGAGATTTTGAAAGCGGTATGGAACTTTGTGTTTTTTAGTGTTCCCAACTAATTCATATTAATAATAAAACAAATAAACAATGAATCAAATAAATAACATATTGTCAAGATACTCTATTACTAACATGAAGGTCTGTTATATATTGACCCAACCATTTAGGGTTAAAGGTCATTACAGCATATTTTAAATCATAAATATTATAAGAATTTGACAAAAAAAGACCTTCTTTTTACCTTCTGTCACCATGGGTACCTCTAGAGTTTCAATGATTGGTTTCACAATGTCAACTATGTTCAGCCGGGGTTTCACTCCTGAAATAGATAGAACAAAATGTCAAGGACTAGTTCTTTTGGGGGAGGCGTCATGGTCTATTGGGTACGTCACCAGACTGTGGATCACATGATTTGTGGTTTGTGTCCCAAGAAGCATAACAAGTTTGTATTTGAGCTAAAACTTGACCATTTAAACTGCCTATGTTATTTCATTGTAGGGCTTCATAACTTGGCTTAGTCTAGAATAGACCAGTTTACTAAGACCCCGTTCTCACTCACTTCGTTGGAGCGCTCTAACTAAGACCCGTTCCTCAGGAGCGGTTCTTAGGTGAGTGAGAACGGTCAAAGTGGTCCAGGAAGTGGACTTCTGGACCGCTCCAGAAGACCACCTTCCGAGGTGGTCTTGAGGAGCGGGTCTTATTAAGAGCGCTCCAGAGCGCTCTAACGTGCAATGTGAACGGAAGCGTACTTTGAACGGAAGTGAGCTAGTGACCTTCGGTGCGAAACATGTAGTACGGTACATACGGTTTGTATTCCGCGCGCGAAAAAATTGACCTGCTGACCTGAGCTGCCATAGCAACAAGACCACTTTGACTTGTGGAGCGGTTTGAGCCATAAAAAACTGCTCGGAGTGTGAACGCTCGCAAACCGTTCCTCAAGACCCGTTCCTCTGGAGCGGTCTAACTAAGACCACTTTCAAAGTGAGTGAGAACGGGGTCTAATATGTTCAAATTCTATCCATACTTTTTAAACAAAGGTTGTTCTTCACAACCTGTAGGCTCGCCCAATATAGCAAACAAATACTGTATGCATACTGGATTCCATGTAATAATACAATTATAAATCCTAAATTTGAAAACTTGTTACGACACATAAAGTTCTACACAACACACTTAGAATCTTACCCTGATTAGAGATGACCTGGACGCTGAACTGAACGACTCCTTCTGCTGAGATACCTTGCTCTAATAAACTCTTATCCTCAACCAACTAGGGAGAAGAAACAAACAAAGATCATACAGGTGGTCAGTAAAGCAGGTTTGACTGTACAAATAACAATGAAAATGATAAAAATAATAATGATGATAATAATAATAATGGTAATAATGATATTGATAATAATGATAGTGAAAATGAAAATGATAATGTTAATAATAATAATAATGATAATAATACAGATAATAATAATAATAATATTAAATTTGTATAGTGCAAAATAATAACAGTTTAATTCTTTATGTGCTTCAAACTTGAAGAACATAACCTGATACAAAATAACTGCAGGAGAAGATAGGTCTCGAGGGCTTTCTTAAAAGTATCACAAGAAGATTATATTTCTAATTGTTATGGGTAGAGACTGAAATATTACGTCTCTTGGGTTTCCAGGCTGGTAGGCTGTAGCCAAACAACAGGTAGGGGTCTTGTAGATTTGGTTTCTCGATTGAAATTGTTTGATAATAAGAATGAAACAAAATCAAGAATTTTTTGAAAAACTCTATAATTTACGAGCAAGTTGCTCTTAAAGAGAAGGTTGAGTTCTGGGAAGAGGTAACAAATAATTTGTGAGCGTTATCATTGTTATTATGCAAGGGTGGAAGAACATCAGATAAGACATGTTCCCTGAGCATGGCTCTTCAAATGCCTTCATATTCTAAATATGACATAAAATACGTAAAAATCGGGGGGTAGGTTTTTTTCGCCATGTGCTCGTGTAGTCCCATATACATCATTTTGTGTACAGTGCTTGTAACTTTGCCAAGATTTGGCCAAATTTCTTATCATTTTGATGATTCCAGAACCTTGCAATACACACGAATATTTATATACTAGATGATCAACATTTTCTGATAGATTCCACATCGTTTCTTTCACAATGCAATCACATGACCAGAACTCAACTTTATCTTTAAGTATACTTACAGTAGCAGTGTTTTGAAGGTAGATTTCATGTTCATCAAGCTTGCACTGTAGTCTTTGTCCAAGCATCTTCTTCAAAGTAGATAGAGGTTGAGCAATATCCATCATCTGAGTTATGACATTCTGAGAGGCTAAGCTGAATCATAAGAAATATAATGATTGTAGTATTAATAACGATAAGAATAATAATTATTTTATAAAAACGATACAAAAGTAAAAGTATAATAATAATAATAATAATAATAATAACAAAAGTAATAAGAATATTAATAATATTAATAATAAAAGCAAAAACAGTTACAATAATAATAATAAGTATTATATCCCTTCTATGAATATTCATGACTTTTCTAAATACATGATTGGTCATTTGGTGGTCACGTGATAAAATATAATTTCACTATTAGAAACAAATCTCTGCCAGAGCTCCGAATATTTTCCACTATTTTTTCATGGGCAGAACTGCGCATGCTCTGTGAGATTTCCAGGTAGAAAAGCATTGTGACATCACATCATGTTCAGTCAAAAGTAATGCACAACTAGCGCATCTCATTAAATACGCGTTAATATAATTGTGCGCGGGTTAAATTGACAAATTCAAACTGATTATAAACTTCTCCAATATACCCGGCCCAATGTGGGTGACATAAGAATAAAGTTAAAAACCATAATGCCAGCCAATCATTAATCAAACGTTCGGATCGTAACGAAGTGATATAAAACAAATATACCAAGCATTTAGTTCGTAAGAATAGTGGAAATTATATGTCTTCGGAGGGACTGCAATAGTTACTATTTTTTCCTCGGGGCTTTGCCCCTCGGAAAAAATAGTACTTTGCCAGTCCCTCCTCAGATAAAAAATTTCCATTATATACCTCACTTAAGAAATCCAGCCATCTGATTGGTCGAATTGCATTCATAAACTTCAACTGTTCCTGTAAAATTCTCGGTAACCATGCTTAAAACATTTCAATATTTTTAATAACCATGGTTATTAAAAATAGTTGGTCAGCGTCCATGGTTACCCCATAGGTTTACATGTTAAAAAATGGTTTGAGCGATGGAGGACCGTATGTGTGCGAAGGATTGGTCGGTAATTTCAATACAATTGAATCTCGATCGATCTTACCGACAATTTTATCTTGCATTGTTGACATGAAGACGAAAATAAACTCTCAAAAACAAAAAAACAACATCTGCCGATAGATCTTGATCTAAGTTCGTGCCAATATGCATTGCAAAAGTAAAAGAAGGGTCCGTTTCATGGAGCTTTTGCGAAGCATCCCTCACGCGGAGCCGTTTTCAATCCATTTTAATGTATATATTGGAGAAAACTGCCAAGCATGTTAACGGCGCCTGATAGCTGAGTGGTCTAAGCGTTGGTTTTCGATACACCTCTTGTTGTACGCAAGAGTTCGAATCCCGTCTTCGACAAAAATGAAAAATATTTTTTATATTTTTATTTTTTAGTCTATTTTTTTTTGGCATATAAAAGTATTAATGACTGCTTTAATATTCGAGAAATAGTTGTTTTCATACGCTCTCGGGAAGTTTACAATTGGGCTATTCCCCTCGGCAAGCCTCGGGGAATAGCACAATTCTAACCTTCCCTTGAGCGTAATAAAACAACTATTTCTCTCAAAGCAGTCATTAATACTATACTATTCTTTTCTCACAGCTTCGTATATTTGTATACTAACTACTACTACTACTCCTACTAATAATGACAATTATAATGACAGTAATAACAATAATATATTAAAAGTAATTATAACAGTAATAATTAAATATTAACAAAAATAACAACAACAATAACAATAAAGATAACAATAATGATACTACTGAAGTACTAATAATACAAATAATAATAATGATAAATGCTTTCCATCTTACTTGATTGATTCCACCTTTGCTTTCTTATTCTTGCCTCCTTTGCCAGCTTCTGAATCACTCTCCATCTCTGCTCTCTTCATCCTGATGACAGCTCTAGACAATGATGATCAAACGAAACAAAGCTAATTCCTTGATATCTAGATTTGAAAAAATGAAACAAACACTATTTCATTCAATTTTAACTTTATATCACTTTGTATCAAAAGTACAAACAACCAAAAACATCATTTTAAAACAATGCATTCACAACAATATAGTAACAAACATTTGAATACAACATGCATGGATAAAATACTACAAAATTGGGTAGAAAGGAGAAGTGATTTTCAGAATTTCAGGAGCTTTTGAAAATTGTTTTTTCAGTCATTCTAAAATTCCTTGTGAGTTATGTGCGAGCGGTAGGTTTATAAAAACAAAGCGTCCTTCTCATACTACATAGAACAGAGCGCACAGCATTGATTGTCTCTTTTACAGCATCTTCCAGGCCACTTCATCTCTCTCTCTGAGTTCTGACTTCTGAGATTATCTCGTGTCTCACTCTCACTCTCACTCAGTCTCAATCTCATCATCATCTTCCTTTAACCCGAACAGTCTTCTCACAAAAAACAATTGTATATACTGGACCAATGTACTGGAATACGCTTGATGCCTCCCTACAACAACACTCAAGTATATTTTGATTCAAGAAATACCTTAAGTTCACCTTGTTTGAAGTCACACTCAGCTCGAGCTATGCAACCCTAAGTCGTTAACCTGCGCACAATAAATAAATTATGCACAAACAAACTTTAGTACGCAAATCTATCACAAAGCATGGATGTGCTTTCTTTTTTTATCCGGCCTTCTTACTATTGCCTTCCGACTCCTCCCAGTGAATTTCTTTCTTTCCTCTCTAAAGAAATACAAATAGACTACCTATTACGTGGCACTACGCTTACCTTCCCATCCTTCTCATCCTTTTTTGTGTTTCATCACATGCTTTTTTTTTTTTTCTTTTCTTTTCTTTTCTTGTCATTTTATTTTTCTATCGTTCATTATACGCTTGTACAAAATACTATTGGACCATCTTCGGCGTGTGTCCGGTTTTGGCGTGTTTGTTGCCGGAGAGTCTCCGGACGCGCGGGTTCGGCTGCCTATGCCGGATCTTTGTGTTTCTTTTGTCGGGGCCTGTTCGGTGCGCAATATTTTATGTTGCTCGTTGCTAGGTCAGACAGACCTTGAGCTTGCTCGACCTGGCAACGGCAGACTGTTATACGCTGAATGGGCCTTGGCGGGGGAGACCCGGGGATCTGGCGCGGGCAGGTGGGGTTCGCGCGTCTCTGGTCTCTCTGGGATCGGACATGTGCAGAATTTGATGCACGTTGTTGATGGTCCATTATTTAATTTATACTGGGAATCTCGCTCAACAAGCCTAGCTTTTCTGAGATTCCCTTTTTTCCCCTCTCAGTTAAATCAAGCAATTTAAAATATGTTGTTTAATTCTCAAACATAAATGTACTTTGTAAATAAATTATTTGATTACGAACTTGTCAGTATTTCGTTACTTGTATAGAATCTATAGATCTAGACCTAATTCATTTGTTCTATTGTATGGTTTATATATGTCATTTAATTTGTGGATATTT